>JAVLVB010000702.1:2951893-3022989 GCA_032876305.1 Orestias chungarensis | reverse complement strand
GGGTTTTTTATTGCATAAAAACTTACAGCAAAAAATTTAAATTAAGGAAACAAAACAAACAATCTACAGCCTGATGATTTAATATGAGTGTGTTAACAAAAAGTAGGTTTTTGAATCTAGGAACCGTTAAAACTACCTTTTCTTATACAAATAATATGAAACAAGTAGAATCTTTATCATATTTGATGAAAGTATTGCGGAACTTCATAGTTTTAGCCAGATTCAAGTAAAAAACTCCGTGCCTATTAATAAAGCCCTGTTTTAACCATTTGGGCCAGTAGGTGGCAGCCTTTCTGAACGGAGACTCTGTCTGAACGTAGAAGAAGATGCAGAGGGCGCTAACAGAGCAACAGCGCCACTTTTGATCTCGTCTTTAGCCGCTATAAACACACAGCAGGAGTTGTAAAGAAACCAGCCGAAACCTAACTCTAAAGTTATACCTCTCTGACTCTCCAGGCATATTTTTAAGGTACTTTTAATTCTGTATGAGTGCTTCATGTGGGTGAAATATGCATGGTTTTTAGGACCTGTCACCAGTAGCGACGGTTGCTATGAAATTTTTTTTCAAAGTTTTTCTAACGGAAGAACCCGGGGCCGTTTTGACTGGATAAATCAAATTGTGGGCTATTATTCCCAGGGTTTTTTATTTTTGTTTGACTGGTAATCTTTGCAATCAGTCAGATTTTGTATAGCTATACAATTGCACTTTATGATGATAATGATAAAACATTACATTCAAATTCATTTAAAATCAACAGGGGACGCTGTTTTTTTTGTCGTTCGCGCTGAACTGTTTCACCCTGTAGAACCAGGATGATGGGGAACGTAATTGTGGATTGCATCTATGAGTTCAGTATCTTCTTACTATGAACCTGTGGTATATTGTTGTGGTATAAATGCAAATGTATAAATTGTGCCTTTTGTTTTTCCTCAAATATCCCTACTCTAGATTAGTATGTATTTGTTTGTTATTTCGCTAAAATTGTAGAGAGCTGTCATCGATCTGGATCAGGGGAACTTTGCTAAATATCTGTACAATCAGTGTTAAATGAATCTTAAACAAGTGGGATTGAACAGAACTAGGAAGCTGTTACTTATCTGTAAAACCACAAGAGGGCACGTGCCACCTGTTGTCTTTCCCAGAAAGGAAAAGAAAATCTATTCCCCTTTTAAACCTTTTTTATTTTATTTTGTCCTTTAGTTCAAGGATGGTTCAAGATAACACTCAGATTCGACGGCAGGGTCCCCATAATTTCCTGGCATACTATGAGTTTTGCTGTGCAAGGCAGGATTCAGTGCCTCTCCCTGCTGTTAAGATTAACTTGGACAAAGGAATGCTTGACTTTAATGGAGACAGAGTCAAATTAACAGACTGGCCACCTATTCTCCACTGTATATCCATCAACAAGCACCTGCACCACATTGGGATAAGCAGCGCATTTCAGGGAGGTCTGCCCTCTGCAGATTCAGGTGAATAATAATGATGATGAAAAGCAAACTATGCATTCCCTGTCAGCTTTATATTGGTGAACTTTGTGTGTTCAGTGTTGTTTACTTCAATCATCAATAATTTCAGATAAAAGGCAATGTAGGTCTGCCTTCAGGAGGAAGAGCCCGGCCATTCGCTCCAAGGACATGACATATAAACTGTGTAAGGCACTAAGAGAGTGCCTCACCGTCTCTCCCAGCCTCAAGGCTCTGCATCTTAACGGACTTCCATTGAGGGAGAGGGACCTTATCACTTTAACAAAGGTAAACACAGACTAATTTATAACATCCATAATTTAATGGTCTTTTTACTCATCTAATGATATTTTTACCATAACAGAAACTTGTTTGCACCATCAACACACTTTTTTCTTCTTTTTTTGTCCTGGGAAAAAAAAGAAACCATAAACGACGTTGTTAATTTGATGTAGGATCGGACATTTCTTCCGACATTGACTCTGATGGGTTGTTGGCAGCTTTTTTGTTTTGCTTTCATTGAATTAAATGCATAAAAACTGAGAATTCTTACAGTTTTTCAGTTTATAAATACATCAACCAACACTTTAATAAGCTGCTTAAAGTTTTAACCTCTATCAGAGACCCTGTAGCAAATTTCTGTGTTTCATATGGAGCAATCCTAGGGAAAAACAGCAAAAACTGTAAATAAAATAAAACATTTAGGGTCTCCTTGGAAAAGCCTGGTTGGTGGACCTCTAGCTTAAAAACTTGTACTGGACATAAACCTGTGAATATTATTTTTAAAAAAACAATTGAAGAACCACATAAATGATTGTTACTTTTATGTGGTTTCAGGGTTTAGCAAAAAGCTCTTCCTTGGAAAACCTTTCTCTGGCTAACTGCCCCATCTCTGACGAGGGTTTAGAGGGTATGTGTTGCATAATCGTATCTTTAGCAAAACCAAACGTGGTCCAGTTCCTTTAATACACTGACATGTTACCTTTGCATCTTGTTCCAGTCATTTGCCAAAGTGTAAAATATTCTACAAGAATCAAAGAAGTGGATTTTACCGGATGCAGTCTAACCTGGAAAGGAGCTGAGCACATGGCTAACATAATCAAGGTTTGATATCCTAATTTCTACCTACTAACTTGCATGCTTGTATTAAATTAACATGTCATTTTATCCAAGCACAATCTAGCCACATATTCTTACTGAAAGATACGCAAAGACAAAAGCATTATATTTTCTTCAGCACCAGGCAATGCAGAGACACGGTACTGCTTGGGCAGAGTCTTTGAGGTATCGACATCCGCAGTTCGAAGGAATGGCCGGCCTACGGCGGGTCACCTTAAACTCTAACACTTTGATCGGAGATCGAGGTGCTGCTGCTCTTGCACACGAGCTGTCTGAGGACCTCTGGGTTAAGGGTTTGTTGGGATATTTAGATTAAAAAAAAAAAAAACCTACTTGAAGATCATTTTAGTTCTTATATCATCCTGATTTTGCTAATTGTGTTTTGTTTTGTTTTCCTTGTTGAACAGCGGTGGATCTACAGAGGTGCGGTCTGTCCAATGAAGGAGCTCGCCGTTTGTTAGAAGCGTTGAAAACCAATTCCTCTCTGTGTGTGCTGGATATACGCAGCAACCCCCTAGTTGGTTAGACTAATGATAACTATAAATCCTGTAAAAGTGTTCATGCTCATTAACCACTTCCATGTTTTATGACCTTACAACCATAAGTTTAATTCATTGAGATTTTATGTGATAGAATGTAGTGCATCAGGGTTACATAAGTAAACATGCTTTTAAAGATCTCATGGAGCACCGGTTCACCCATCGTCTGAAGATGTTGATAATAAAACTCAAGTGAGAAACACTCTAAGAAGAGAGATGCATGGTAACTCTGAAAGAGCCACAGCTTGTGAACTCGGGTTGGAAAATTAATTGACAAGTATTAGGTATAGACTCTAAAAATCTTATCTGTATGAAATGGATGCAAGAAGGAAGCAATGTTAAAAGAACCCCATTAGATGTCCAATTTAAATTTTGCTAACAAGCCATTAAAGTGACTGCAAACGAGAAAAAATCTCATTTGGTCACTTGAAACCAAACACCAAACTTCATTGTCCATATATAATATAAATATTAGTAATACAACCTTACCAACAGTTCATCTTGAACACACCTCAATTTTTCAAAACTTATTTGTATAATTACAAATAAATGTGGTTCTTTAATTGCATTTATTTGTATGTAAAACTCTTTATCTTTAAATTCTACTTCACAATAATTCACTACTATGTGTTGGTCTATCACATAAAATCTGCAATGTAATTAAATGTGAATAGATGTTTTAGGTGTTAATGTGTTTCTTCTAAATCTTTACATTTTGTGGTGTCACAACATCTTGATGGACAACAGTTCTGATTTAGAAAGAATTGAAAAAGCATTTTTTTGTTGTTTTTTTCTTTATAGACAAAGTTTTTATTAAAACTGTGATTGAGAAAGTACTAATGAACTCCAAGGGACAGTCAACTGAGGTAACAGTTTGTAATTGATACTACCATTATGATGTAAAAGTACTAACTGCTTTTCTTGTGTCTTGTAAATTTGGCTTAATTATTTTCTTCCGTTGCATTATAGTACTGCTGGATAAAACCAACAACCACAGAGGCGCACAGAACATTTGGACCCAAAAGAGGAATCATACCCATTACAATAAGACGAAGATCAACATATAGGAAAGGTATTTTTACTATTTTTTTGATACATAGTTTAAAAAAGAATCCGCGTTTTGCTCTCTTGAGAAACAATACATGCGTGTAGGAACAAGCAGAAAGCAGCAAGTGTAGTACTTCGTATCTTGTATATAAAACCGTTTCAGGTTTTAAGGAGCTGTCATGTTAAACTAAACAAATGCATTTGTTCGTTGGGATCATATAGCAGTTAACCGCATATTATAGTTCAGATCATTAAACTTTTAGTGGACAAAAAGCGTGACACGTAAATGAAAATAACATTTTGCCAATTCCTTACTGCTTTGTTAAAGGACACTTGTCTTTAATACAATTTTCTCTATAATTAATCCCCAAAAAAAGTCTAAAAACATTAACTGCTTCAAAAAAATAAGACCTTGATCAGGTTATATTATTAAATAATATAAATTCCATACAGAAGGCAACAAACAAAAATTCTGGTCTCTGATCTTATTTATACAGATAAATCTAATTAAAATATAATAAAAACAGACTGAATTGCATACAAAAAGTACAAAAGAAGCATCAGTGGAAAAAAAAAAAAAGATCGTAGAAAAATCCAGATAGGGGTTAGAATATAAGACTGCGTCCTGAAAAACATTTGATATCTTCTCAAAGACTTGCTGAGAGCTTCAATTTGTTTATTATTAGTTTTGTTTCAAAAGCTGGTAAATGTAAAATTACACTTAAAGTTGAATTTTAGCATCATTCCCTAAATTAAGTTAATTGATGGAACAATCCACTGATTAAAAACCCAGAAATCCCAATGACGATTAATATTGGAGCTATTGACACTTTGAATCCAGACAATTCTACTTGTAAAGGTTTTTCCTTTTTTAGTAGCACATTTTTTAACATAAATAAATCAGTAAATTCAACTTCAACTATTTTGCTCTTGCAGCCGCTCACAAAGGAGCCTCTCCTGTAGGACAGAGTTCAGGTGATGCTCAAACCAAAAAGCTGTCTTCACGCTCCAGTTTTATTCCTTGGCGTGCTGCAGCACGAGCTGGACGACAAAGGTGTGGTGATGTGAGGAAAACTTTTTTGTATGCATTGGTGTCTAGTTTTAGATGTAATTGAAAATGTAAGTACAATAATAAATGATGCAATTTTTTTTATTTTTATGTTATTTTAGAGGTCTTCCTCCTGGGGCTATTGTCTTAGACAACAGCTTTGAGGTAACGTTTCCCGTAGTAAAAACTTCCAGATGTGTAAAGGATTACATCTTTTAATCGGTTGCAAAATACGTGTAATCTTTTCTCCTTAGGGTGCGCAGACGATTAAAGTTACAGTGGAGTCGAACTCTGAGGAAGAGGAAGACGGTGAAGATGAAGTGGTGGTCAGAGTCGAGCAGACATCGTCTTCTGTTGGACTTACAGACATTATAGCTGGACAACAGTTCGATCGTGTCCAGGTCAGCACTTAACCCCAGATTGTTTCTTTTTATTTTGTTTTATTTAGAATTTCTGAGGACTAAACGTTTTTACTGAGGAGCTTCAAGTTCAATGTAATCCTATGTTCGTCCTGCAGATGGAGCTAAAGGAGTGCCGGCTAAGGTTGGCTGAGGAGCGCAGGTCTAGACTAAAAGCAGAGTCAAGGCTAATGGAGGTGGTTAGATGAAAACAAAATAATTGAAACATTTTTTTTGTTTTCTTTTTAATTATATGTTTTGATTGTTATTGTAAAAATACAGTAAGGTTCACACATCTTTGAATTGTTTTCTCAGTATGAGTTGGAAAACGCCAGACTTCGTGATGCCAACCGATCGCTGACTGAAGCTCTTGCAGCCACAGGCTCCGGATCAGCACTCGGTGCCTTCAGCGCTCTTGAAGACGAGGCCGTCCTCGAGAGCATCGAGAACTCGTTTAATAAGTTCCACGCCTTTCTGGATCTCCTCAAGGACGCTGGGTAGGTTTTTGTTTTTTCTTTTCTTTTAATTATACCAGATTATTTGGGATTTCTAAAAAAGCAAAACAAAACACAAAAAAAATAATCAAAAGCATTTCTTAAGCCTATAGTTTATTCTATCACCAGTCAGTTAATATGTTCATCAACCTAGTAAAAGGAGTAATAAAATACAAATTTTCATAAAAATAACTAGAAGGAGGAAAAATAAATTTTATTATAAATGTATGTTTTATTCTGACACATTGTATAAAAGCTAACTCACCATGAAGATGTTTCAAAATAAGGAGGATTGCTATCTACAATTATTTAAATTTGTGACAGATTTGTTAAATTAGCTTTCAAATACAAACCTCACTGGTGCTTATTACTCCCAGATCTGTTCATACATTGATCCAGTTGAATGGCCATAATAGAAAAAACTAGGGATGCACCGACACTGGTATCGGCCCAATACCAGGCTTCAAGTACTCTACTCGTACTCATAAAATTGCCACAAATACCACCACAACGATACCACCCGCGGTGCAAATATTGGGCCTTGGTGGGCCTCATTGCGTGATATCTGTGCTACCAGGTCCGCCGGCACAGAGCCACCTGGAGGAGCAACAACCGCAAGCGTGTGCGCACGAATAGCAGGTAAGCGCGCCCGCTCAAAGGTGCCCGGACACGCGCTCAACTCCGACAAACCGCCCGCTCGCGCAGCTCACTCCGCCTCCGCACCCGCAACTCTATATTATATGCAAATGAGCCACGCTCCCAGCTAATCAAAGACTGGCATTTTTCTTAATTAAATAATTAAATAATTCCTTCCAAATACACAAAGTTGATTCATACTCTGAGACTCACTAACATTTCAGCAGAGCCGCGAGCGCAGACACACAGCCGAGCACGAGCTGAGAGGGCGAGCGAGCAGTTTGAGTTGAGCGCGAGCCTGAGGAACCCATGAGCGAGCGCGCCTGTGATTCACACACACACACGCCGTTAAACCTGGCGCCAGAAAAACCACGCCATGAGATGCTGTCCTCAGTACCGCAAAAAAGTATTTGAGTATTTCACAATTTTGTTACATTTGTGTTTGTACTGTATGTTTACACATAATAGGGAATGTTGTTCAAATAACAATATCTTTGTAAAAGTAAAAAAAAAAAATTCAAAGTAACTATATGTGTAATGACGTAAGTAATCGGTATCGCTGAGTACTCAAAAGCAAGTACTCGTACACTAGGACACTCATTTTGGAAAAAAGTGGCATTGCTGCATCCCTAGAAAAAACTCTGATTTATATGATGCATACAGAGTTGTGGGAATTATACAATGAATGGCTCTTTTAAAATAACTCAAAATCCCTTCCACCGCACAGGTATTGATTGTTGAATGTATTATTGGAGGAAAAATGTAATTGTTCTACAAAAACCAGAAAGCGTAGCGGTGCAATTGTAATCTCCTCTGCATGTTGTGAAAGCACTTGTAGCATTCATGTGTTTCTTTCCTTGCATTCAGCCTCGGTCAGCTGGCGTCAGTGGCCGGGATTAACGCCTCAGACTTTCAGCCTCTTGGAAAACCTCAGCTCTCCTCTACAGTGGGACCACAGGGGGAACGTGCAGCGTCGGCGAAGGCAGGGGATCTTACAGATGTTCAACCAGAGGATGATAAATCTTCCTCGGTAATAATCTGTGAAAAAGTGTGTTTATATCTCCAGCTGGAGTTACTCGCTGGTGCTTTTCTTTTGAGTGTTGCGTCTTTATATCAGCTAAAAGCTAATGCGACTGCAATAACAATGCTTTTACTAGTAATTCAGAACAAATGCCTGAAATCACTTCACCAGACGGAACCAATTTAAATCATTTTACAGAGTCAAATTCAACCTCATACTTTGTACTCTAGTTATTACATAAAGCCAGCACTTTTAGTTTATAGTGGTTACTGGTAAAAGCAGAGTTGAACCTATTTATAAATTTGGGCCTTGACCGATATTTAATAACCAAGATTTTCTGATATTACACATTTCCCTACCCTTGCAACATTTCTAAAATGAGGAAGCTGCTTACATGGGTTCTCTCCTTAAGAGAAATAACCTGCAATCCATCGATGCATCACCGTCATTGTCAAATGACCAAATAAAAACCGCACTGCCAACCCTTCCTCCCTCCTGAAACATAGACAAACAGCAATAAGATGACGTTAAACATCTGCTTATTCAGCTGTAGTTTTGTCAGAGTGAGACTAATACGGTTTTTAAAAAATGACTAAGATCTGCTGATACCGATATTAATGCAGATATCATACATCCTTTGTAATAAAAAAAGGGGTTGTAAGGTGTTGGAAGATGTTTGTTATGTAGCCATGTGACACGGCTTTGAGGAGATGGAGCAGACAAACGGAAAAAGACATCGGGTCTTTATTTAACCGCATTTATTATATTACAGATAGAGTAAATGGTTCATGACATCTGCAGCTTCCTATTTTAATCGATGAGAAAAACGAGATCAAACCCAGAAAGTCAGGGCTACTAAATTATTAGAAGCAATATCTACCTAGGTAATTTGTTTGTAGTTGAAGTGCAGTCGTTTTAATGTTATTAATATATAGTTATTAGGTCCACAGTCAGTGGTTTTTGTTAAGCAATGGCTCAGCTGAGGGAAAAAGGAAAAGCTTCACAGCTGGATGGAAATACTTCCATAAACAGAAGTTAGTGGAAACGATGACTGCACATAATCCATAACTGGAGAGCAGCAAAATGTAATCCAACTGGTCATGACATATTAAAAAATCACCAGTACAAATTGATAATGGTTAGATTGATGCATTCATTAATATTCCCTATAGATTGTATCTGTTGGTCTTGGTAGAAATTTTGGCCCATAAATAATCTCAACATTTCTGAATAATTACATGTTCTGGTTTTATTATCATTATCTGATCAAACGGCTCTCTTCCTTAGCTTTGTTTTGTTTTTCTTTGTTATTTCTCCCAGGCAGGTAAACTGGTACTTTCTCCTGGAGCGAGAGCTTTCGCTCCTACTAGTCTCTCCTTGCATAAAGAAAGATTAATGGATGTGACCTTTAATCACGCTGGATTAGAACAAGCGGACCCAACGCTGGCCGTTGAGGTGGAGCCACATCAATATTTTCGGCCTGATACTCAGCCCGACTCGGGCTCCGAGCACAGCTTTGGTAGCCAAAGGTCTTTTGATCGGTTTTCTTTTGGTAAAACCTTCCAAGGTCGACCGAGCAGCCACACACTGGAAACCAGCTCAAACAAAAGTCACAGTCGCTGCGGAAACGGGTTCAGCAACAACTCCGTGTACGGTCGAACCTCTGACAACAAAGCGGCCCACGGTGGCTCCTCTGAGAGCGGCAGTGAGATCACGAGTGAGAAGGCCGAGTCTGTGGGATCAGGGAGCAGCGGGAAGAGGAGGCTGATCTTTGGTCGGGCGGAATCTAACGGGTCGAGCAGAAGGTCTTACACTCTGAAACAAATGGGGTCTCTGAAAGGTCAATCAGACGAGGATTCCTTCTAATTAAGCCCAATTTGTCATACTTTTCTATTTGCTTGATTTTTTTTTTTAGATGCTTTTTTACACAAGAGGCTACTTATTTTTGTAATTAAATATCGGGATAGTTTCTTTTTCTTTTCTTTTCTTTTTTTTTTTAACATACAAAAATTAGCCTGAGAAATAATTTGATTTGTATTATATGTTTAAGCATTTAGAAATTAACACTACCTCAGTCAAATCCTGGCTGTCATATTATGGATATCCTACTGTACGATACAATAAACATTTCTGGTCAAAATATTTGTTTCTTGGATTTTTGTTTTAAAGCATAAAATTGCATTTACAAAGTTGATTTGGTACGTAAAATTCCCTCAAAAGTAGTTGTTTGTTCTGTATGGTGGTAGAATTCATAGCACTGTTACCTGGCCTAACATCTGTATGTCTTTATGCATGGTGGAATCCTTTCAGAATACCAAATGCTCTTAATTCCTCCCACAATCTAAAACCATTACTGTTTTGTTGAAATTTTAAAATCTTAGGTTTGTGCATCTATGTGTATAGACACTTAATGAAATCCTAGAGGTAAGCACAGTTTGCTTTTCGGTTGTAGTTTTTTTGTGAAATTTGTGAGAAACCCCACCTATAGACTATCCTAACTAAACTTATTGACCATTTGTTGTGTTTTTCAGTCGTATGAACCTTGGAAAAAGTAGTTGAGAGATTTTAAAAGTGGGTCTGGATTTTAAATCGAGCAAAACAATAAATCAGTAAATGTATCGGAAATGTACAAACGCCTTTACAGAATCCTCCTCCAGTCAAGATCTGACCAACGTAATGTTTATAGGCTTCACTTGCTTTTTTTTTTTTTTACTTTCCAAAAGAGCCAGTAAATAAACCAGTGCCCTTTACCACACTGCTGGATTAGAAGCTAACCTCAGGTTTGTTGATTTATGGAAGACACAGATAATAAAACCAAACTAGGTCGTACATGGTTCATCTTGAATGTCTGGAAAAAAACGGAGGTGATCCTGAATAATGTGTAGCATCATTTCTATAAAGATGCTTTAAAAAATGGTTTCATTACGCTCACAGTAGAACTGTGAAATGCCACCAAGAAGCCCGTTAAATTTAAGACTGTCCAGCAAGTTTATTCTGTTTTTTTACATTTTCACTTTTAATGCAAGGTTGTATTTTTTTTTCTCTTCAAGAAGTCTCAGTGAAGAAAGTACATTAATTCGCAAAACATTGTATATTTTATGGAAATGTCTAGAAAGATTGTAAGACGTAGTTGAAATCACTTATTTCCGCCTGAAACTGACAAATAGCTGCCACTGATAAGACGACGGCAGCAGATGACTTAGAGAGCTGATAAAGACATGAGGTACTCATCACACCTAAACCTTTACAGGTGTAAACAGCTTGGGGAGAAAAGACAAAACAAAGTAGTTTTTATTACCGGCGTGCAATCATACTAAAGTCAAGGCTTACCAAACGGTATTTGTGAATACTTGTGTAACGTTTGAAACCATGAACTTCTATGTATTTTATTGGACGTTTTAGTGAAATCCCAATAAAATCCCCATTTTATAAACCTAAACAAGAACACCAACTGTATTTTGAACAGCATCAAATATCACCGTGTGAAAATTCAGCTCACTGCAGCAGGTTTTAGGTGAGTGCATTGAAATTTGCATAAAAAGATCTGTTAAGATTTAGCATAGTTGTGTCAAACAAAATGTGCTGCTGACTTGGATAATTTAGAGAAAGAAACATATAAGTGTAAATATGAGCATAGAAAAAAGTCTACTCACAGGATGTGACAAAAAAAACAAAAAAACGTTGCAAACAACAGCAGGAATGTTATTTGCACTGAAAACAACGGAAAGGGCTGAGATATAAAAGACAATGAGTTTGTTGAGAGCGGTTATGATTATAAAGCCTTGCAGCTTGTGGCCGGATGGTTCTGTGGTAATCTGTGCAGCCAGTTCTCTGAGGGAGATCTGCTGTTTTTTAAACTTACCATGTTAGAGACCAGACTACAGTAGAGATTCAGCTATTCTGAGATGGTCTCAGAGGTTTCTTCAATGATGAATTGTGAAATGAATTTAAAGACGTTTAAATGATACAAATTATAAACTTATAATTGGACCTTTTCCAGTTTTTTTTTTTTAGTGTTTTATCAAGAGTTTGTTTTATCCAACAAATAAAGAGGTTTATATTATTTGTGTTGTATTAGTAAATGGTCCAGTTTTTGATTTTTCTAATTGTTGAGACACAGAACAAAGCCAACGCTGTTGCTTTTACTAGCTGACATTTAAAAAGCTGAGATTTGAAAATCAATACATAAATTCTTGTTTTTTAACGCAGCGTAATGAACAGTGTGTGGTGCAGAGCTGGAACCTGTTCTGCTCCTTCAGGGAACAATTGGCAGTTAAAGTGTGAGACATCTTTGCTTGTTTTTTTTTTTTTTCATGGGTAAATAATTAAATATATTTATCATATGACAAAATTTGGTTTAATCAGTTTTCTTTCATCGACCCAGACTGATTTTTTTCTGATGGGTAAAAGTTACACCTGCCAGGCTTTTAAAAAAATAAGAAAATCCATCCGGATATTAAATTAATTCTCCATGATTTCAAGACTTTGGTCAGCAAACTTCAAGACTCAAGGTTATTTCACATAAACATTTTCATTTTAAGATTTCAGATGAAAACTGAAATGAAAAATATTTAACAAATATTAACATGAAAGACAAGCACTGACTCTACTGTAGTTCTTTATCCAATTGTGTGTCAAGATAGGAGTTTAATGAGTGTAATGTTATTAGACTGCAAAAATGAAGTGTAAGACTTTTACAATCCGTTTAATAAAAATAAAAAAACAGCCTGGTGCTTGAGCTTTTCAACAATTTGCTGAATGAATGATCGCTCCCCTATCATTGTACTGAGGCCACTTTGATAAAGCAGACTATCAAACCTCTTATGGTCTCGTAGAAGGTTTTTTACAACACTGGCACATTCTTATTATCAGCACCACAGTCCACTTTGCACTTTAAGTCTCAGCACCGTCAGCGCTAAATAAAAGGTTACAGTAGGAAAACAATAAAAGAATAAAGTTTTATTGCATCTACCTCAACTGCCCCCACAGACGGAGACTCGCAGAGCAGTGTTGAGTAGCAGCAGCACAGCTAAAATGTGGTAGAAAATGACATTTCCAACGCAAAACAAGGGCAAAAACGTGGCTGATGCATTTCAACATAAAACGCCACATGCAATATTTAAACAAGCCTCTGTTGCCACTTAACTTTGTTTAGGGTTTGACATCTGCCAAGGCCAGCCAGTTTGCATTTATCCTGCTGTGGGTTTTTTCCATGCTTAAAAAGAGTAGATGAGCAATAGAGGACTGGATCAGCAGTCCTTGTACAGTAAACCTTTGGAAAGGTTCTACCGTAAGCTCAGTTACCTCAATTAAAGCAAAAGTACAACCTTAGTATTTACTAAGTGAGTATAAGGGTAGAATAAGCAGAAAAAATATTAGGTGTGTTGATATAAATTTACCAAACCCATTTTTGTTTATTTATATTAATGTAACAAGTAATTTTATAACTTAAAGGACAGACTAACCTAAATGGGTAAATAATTAAAATAGTCCTAAATAAAAATCCAGTGTCACCCACAACATTCAGAAGACAACTAAATGGTAAAGAGTGTCCACCAATGTTTTATTTAATCATTGACATCATAAATCCAGCTGTTCTCCAAAGAGCTCAGAGGTTTCTCAGAGAGCATTAGTGAATATCTTCAAATGAATGAATACATTAAGAAAGTCAGGGATAACGTTCCCCAGAAGCATTAAACAGGGTTAGATTATGCAACAATGTATAAAATTTGTACATATTACAACACCTGAAACTGGAAACAAATGCATACTTAAACCAGACTGGTCCAAAATGAGGCCTGGTGGCCATTTTACAGATGCTGGACTAATTTTGTGTTCCCCCAATTGCAATTCAAGAATTATGTATATACGGCTCATTTTTCTATGTATATATGACTAATTTTTCATATAATTGAGATTATTCCAAGAATTAAAATAAAATCTCAGACCAAAAAGATCCAGCAACGTTTCTCCGAAACAGTCCTCCATTTACGTGATTTATCAAACTTGATATAACACTGATTTAAAGTGACCCAAATTTTGTTTAAGGTGCTTAAAATATGTTTTTTTTCTCTCTAGGCCCAAACAAAAAGGTTTAATACTCCTTTTAGGTCTTAGTTCTTTAATGATTTTAATAAATCCCAATCCCTCAAAAATAAAACTTCTTTATCCATTTTACTAAAATATTACACATGGAGTTTAATGTTTAACAAGTAAAAAAAAAAAGATCATAAAAATAACTTTTTGTTTTTTAAAGAAAACTTATATTTTTGTTGCCATTGAACAATTTCAGGTTTTCAGTTTTGGCACTCCTGATTTAAGTTAGCAGCCTGGATAACATCAGCATTAATCACATTAATACTGCATATCATCCCAAGCACACCATCCACATGACAAAGCACAGTAGTAGCAAAATCATGCTGAGTTTACACTTTTGTTCAGGAGTGACAGGAAAGGTAGTATTGACTAATGGAAACGTAAATGGAGCCAAAACAGGATAATCTTACAAGCAAACCTTTCAAAGTGGGGAAGAGTTTCACCCGTCTAGCAGGGTAACAATCATAAACATACAAGTTACTCCCAAAGAACCAGTTTTAGATCATAACATATACATGTGTTAGAACAGCCCATTCAAACATCAGAACTATATCTGATGGATAATCTGTGAGAAAACGCTATTGATTCACTGTAAAGTCTCATTGACTCAGCGGTAGCTGCAATAAAATGCACGTCAACAAAGTATTGACACAGGAGATGAAATAACGACAACTACAGTGTCAGATTTTTGTTTCAAAAAGAAATAAAGCACATGAACCATGAAATATGTGATGAAATCCCCCCCAAAAATAATGGAAGCTTTTGGTTCCGATATGATAAAAGGTAAAAGGACTTGGGGGGGCGTAAATACTTTTACAAGGCTGTTTATATGCTTGTAAAACTGGCCTTACAGCGGTTTATCTTTATCTAAATGTCAATATGTGTGGACTAACACTGTGCTATAAAAGTGTCAATGCTGTCAAAGCATTAATCGTTTAATGAAGTATTCAAACCTTTCTTTACTAGGAAAACAAATAAAAAGTTTTCCACATTCTAAACATTTTTCTCCCCAGTTTAATCTGTGATTACGTTAATAAAATCTACAGTGATCCTCTATGAGCAGAATAATCCTTCTTTAATCATGTAGTCAAAAATCTAATTTAAGTATCAGAATAAGGCTGCGTTTTTTTTAAGTTTAAAGAGGTCAAGCTTTACATTGGGGTGTTTAATGGAACAGGCTTTTGTTTACCATGACCGTTAAATAAGAACAGGTCTTTCCTGAATCAGAAACACAAGGTCATTCAGTAAAACTGTTAGAAGTTGATACAGAGCCTGTTCTGTGTTACTGCAGAGGACTAACGGTTTCACCTGAATCCTGCTGTCTGTCCATTAAGCTGGAAGCATTTAACTTATGCGTGAAAAGTCTGTTCATTTTGCGAATATTACAGCAGCTAGGATTATGTTAAAGGGGAAAAATGGAGGTATCTCTATGTGGTCTTAATAATCAGTGCTTATTTGTATGAAGATTTTTAGAATAATATATTTGTATGTGTGTGGATTCCATGAATTTTACACGTGGATTTTTAGTGGAGAAAAATGTCATACAAAGTCAAAACAGAAAAGAATAGACTGTGTGCCTTGATAGTTGATAGTAGTAAACCTAAATTATGCAACAGCCTGCCATCTTAACCTGAGCTGGCCATGGCTGACTAGGTGTGAAAGCAAAAGTAAAAATGTCTCCTTGTAACAATGACTTTTAATAAAAGTGTCCGGAAATTATATGAAAACAGAACATACGCTTCAAAAATCATTTAAAACACACAGAACAAAATCTTTAATTCTGATTTCTGCAAAAAACAAACAAATAAACAAAACACACCAACACAAAGTTTGGATAACAAATAGACTTGATGTATTTAAATTCACATATTAAATGCAAATGTATAATTATTACATCTACAGGATAAAAGAGGGAATCTTGCAATCCTGAGAAGGCTAAGGTGGGGAAAATGAAGCTACTTTAGAGGTAATAGTAGACTTCACAACATTGATTGGATCATTAGAAACATGAGGGCATTCTGTGGAAATGTTGTAGCCAAATCCACAAATTATCCATAAAGTTAAAGCTTGGGGTGCGAGTGGTTGTTTTAAGTGGACAATATTCCTAAACAAAATAGTTAGATAAGGCTAAAGAACAAATAATTCAGGGTTCCCTGAACTTTCACAGAATATGTGAGCTCTGCCTATTTTGTTGTGAAATAAATTGAAGTAATTTTGGTAATTCTTTTAAAATACTGAACAAATAGCTTTGTGTGTGTATTAACTGTATCTGCAGAATTACAAAGCCTGGTGTTGTGCTAGCCGCTCAGCATATCTTTGCTGTTGGTGAATCGTCACAAAGCAGCAATGTCGACACTTAACTAATGATTTATTGATGTATTAATCTTTTGAAACGCCTTACAATGGTCAATAGATCGACTAGTCAAACATAAAGATGTATCGTCAGATGAAGATAAGGGTCCTGTGGATAAGACTCCATTCAGTCTGCCACACAGTGATCGTGGCCCTTTTGCTTGGGCAAGCAGGTCTGTCACTTAAGAGTTTCACAAACTCTGGCTGTAGGCCATGGCACGATTGACCTTATACAGTACATATAAACCATGATCTGGGCAAACTCACTTCTCTATAATGTTGCGAAACATTAAATAAATAAGATTGGTGTTTTACCAAAGATTTGAGTTGTTGCTTGACTTTAATAAGTCTTAAATGAATTGTCAGTAAGACAAAGGGAGAATTTAACACGGCGAAGATCCACAGTTTGGGTCAGGAGTTTACATATTCTCACGTGTAAATTTAATATATTTTAGGCTCTTAATATTCAAGGTTCAATGATTATACCAAAAATATGTAATCAAAGAATTTTTACTTGTAAAAAAAAAAAAAAAAAAAAAAAAAGACAAGATTTGTACTTTTAAAAATAAACAATTAGCACGTGTAACAAAGTTTTTAACTTGTAAAAAAATTTCCCACCCTCAAATGTGAACCTTAAGTTACAAGTTTGCAAATTACAAGTACGAGTTTTGACCCTTTTTTGACACTTGATTGAATAGCCAATAAGCACGTTGCTTACTGACAACCATACAATCAACCAGGAGTCAGGAGGAGGATTACCTTTCACAAGTAAGATTCAACATTATTATTGTTTGAATTTTGTGAATAAAATATTATTGTACTGTAGTTTATCTATGCAAATGAAAAAAAAGCCTTAAACTAATCTGTGTTTATAGCTGTTCACTCGCCTATCAGGCCAACTTAAACTTTATAAATCATGTTTTTTATCCTAATAAAATAATTTCCTTAGTTTTATTTGACTGGCTTGGACTAAAACATTTCTGCTGTGATGCTAATGATATATTCCATAATACAGGCTTAGATTACAACTGCCATAAAGATGCTGTTGTAGAAATAATGCAAATATTGATGATACATAACAATGACCAGCAAATTTTACTCTAATCTCCCATTTTTATTTTGAAAGTTTCCCAAAGACAAAAATTTGAGTAAGAAGTGGGAAGTAGCATTGAGGGGGGACAGATTCACCGTAAGCAGCTCTCCTGTGATGTGTGATGTGCACGTCAGGGATGCTATAACATCATGCCATGTTAATGAAAGCTACCACCTTCTAGTCCTGAAAAATAATGTTGGCTAAGTGATTCCATCACAAGGCACACTGAAGGTGCTGAGACCAGCAGAGAGGGTAATTCTCCAAGGCAAACTCCAAAGACGTCACAGTCATATACTGTTCTTGTTGGAGTTAGCCTAGGGTTGAGCATTGTTAGCTTGTGTGTGTGTGTTACGCTGTCGTTGACTGGTAATGAAGGGATGTACTGGATATATCTAAAACTTTGTATGATTGCAAAATTACCTCTTTGGAGATAATCGTGGTCTGGTTAACCACATCGTAGAGGACAAAGTTTGATGGCTTAGCGGACGGTAAGGTCATTACTAGACCAGAAGTTGCCTAGAAGTTAAAAAATACCTCTGTGGGATCTGTAGTGGAAGAGATTCATCCTGACACCCTGACTCCGCTGAACATTATTAGGAAATCTTGGTTTTACTCACCTCTTTATCATTAGAATAACAACCTGTGGCATGGCTGGTTGTTGTTTCAGTTTTTCAAGAAGATCTGATTGATTGTTGTTGTTTTTGTTCTGGTTGTGAACATGTGAACCAGATCTTTATCCTCATGAGGTGGCTGGGCATGTCAAAGGAGTTTGGATGTTTCGTATGTTTTGAATTGGACAAAACCCTTATAATCATGTACCTTGGTGTATTATGTATAGTGTGTCAAATGGGTATAAGGAGCCAGGGATTTTTATAAAAGCCATCCTGACCCAATATAATCAAAGCAAGGGTTGTATCTAGTATTCCCGGATAAAAGCTGACCTTGTTTTTCTGCTTAGATGCACAATATCCGTTTGTCACAGATCCTGGGAGTAATCAAGGTCAGCCTGTTAGTCTTGGACAAGGGGGTATCTGTTTTGGCCACCACAGGGTCTCATCTTTGCTTCTCACAGATGATGCGGTTCTTCGGTCCATGACCTGCACAGGTTTACATTCAAGTTTGAAGCAGTGGTAAAAAAATATATAAAAAACAATAAAAAACTCTAGCTAACCTTAAATAAAGCAGTTGCTCTTAACTGGAAATAGCTGAACTGTCTCTCCAGGTCAGCGGTCAAAGTTTATTTATGTTTGCATGTATTATGTGGAATGAAGTGAGAGACCGATGACAGGGTTGGCGCCTTGAATCCAGCAATGTAGACACCGCTCTTGTCTCTAATGGAGAAGGAGGAGTGGAATAAATGAAAGAAAAAAAAGAAAAAACCTAGTAAGTTTGTTTTCTGATCTTCATGTATATGCTTCCTTTGTAAACTGGCTCAACTAAATTTTGGAGAGGAGTTGAGAAGCCTCATCGTCCATTGGAAATGTCTTTCAGCAGCTTACCTAGCTGATCAGGGAGTCTCCTTGCAGCTCCCTATGAAGGAAATTAATATTCCACATTCACAAAGGCTCTCAAAGATCCGCCAAGTTTTGGAAAAACAGTCTGAGATTGTACTTCTTTAATGGCCTTCTGGTATTCCGACCGCAAATATAATAAAAGTTAGCGATTCAGCCTAAAGCCTGGGTGGGTGCCACAAAATCTTTAAATGTATCGTAGAAATCCAAAAATAAGCTAAATGCTTGTTAATCACATGAAAAATCCTGACTTTTACATTTTAATTTAGAATGTAGTCACTGGATCACGCAGAGGCTATGAAATGTGGTCTGAAGGAAACATATAATACAGTTGCCTCCTCCATCCTCCCACTTACAGAACTAGTCTAACTACATAAGTATAACTGACAAAATGAACCAGCTCTTTGGAAAAATGAATCTCTGCATGCAAGCACTGCTCAATAGCATCTTATCTTTGTATTCAGCCGCTGGTACATTTAAAGTATGACACAGTTACCTCTTATTCTGACTGTGCAACTGTGTGCAGACACTGATGTCTGTTGTTCAAATACAGTTATCAAGGCAGTCTCATGTCATCTCTTTATTGGTCAGGCTTATGTCATTTGGCTTCACTGTAACTAAAACACATATTCATGGGGTCGTTCAGGGTTTTATATGCCAAAGTTAGAGCCATGCACGTGCGATCAGCTTCTTAACTTCCAAACTAATATCAGCATAACTAAATGAAGAAAAATGTTTTAATGTTTAATGCTGATACTATATTCACCAGTGGTTCTATGTTTGTTTATGGGATCTTGCAGATCACAATGTTCTTCTTGAGCATCAGTGTTTAATACAGCGTTTAGTATTTCGAGAAATAAAGACATGATGAAGAAGATGAGGGAAAGTGAAATGGTTTTTATTCTTCAACAGTGATGGAGAGTGTTTGCAATAACCAACGCTGTGAAAAATTGTTCTATGGAAATACAGGAAAAATAAAAATCCTTAGTCTTGAGCTAAACATTTTATATCTTTATAGTACAAAATAATAGTTTCTTCATGTTGCTCTATTGATATGAACATGTTTAAATGCTAGCCAATTTAAAAACTCTTCCAGAGAACAGGATACTCTGCGAATAAATTACAAGCATCACACATTTAAAAACAACAAATCTTTACATTCCTTACAACAAATGCAAACAGGGAATTTTTTTGTAGTTAAACTGTACAGATATGAATCTCAACAGCTTTCAACTGGTTCAAGGAAATTTTGAGTGGTATGAATCAACAGTGATACAGCTATAAGAATGCTTGAGAACAAAGGTGTTCATTACTCTACAGAGCCTTTAATCCCCCTTTTTTTTATACAAAAGAGAATTCCTAAAAAACAGCAATATTTCCTCTTTTTAAAAACACTAACGCGCCAATGTCTGCCTACTGGTCATAAATCTCCAAAAGTGCAGTTACATAGGTGGCAGACAGACAGGAATGTTGTTATTGTGGGAAAAAAAGGCCCTCTTCGAGCAGAGCAAACAAAAGGCAAATTCAATCCATGACCAAGCCTATTCATGCATTCGTCCTGTGCTCATCAGTATTTGCCAAGTTCGCACTGGGCAGCGATAAAGCCATTCCAATTAGCGGATTGTCTGTTTTGAACCGGTCCACTCCTGATTCATCCGCTGGAGCTGCGTTGGTCTAGTTGTTCTCTTGTGAAATTGTGGTCTAAGACGAGAAAGAAAGATGGAAAATTGGTCAATAGCATATATAAATCAGGAATATTCAAACTAATTCTAAAATGAAAGATAGCCTGACTAAACACTAAAGGCATTTTAAATGATTAATTTATTATGAGAACAACCAACCTGATCCCAAATTGAAAAGATTTATACCCAAAACCTTTCTGATAAACAACTGAATAATGGCGAGGTATTTCCACTCAACTCAACTCCTTTGATGTAAGTTTGAGTTTTGACTAGGTCGCTTTAATATAAGTTGATTTCAAATCTCATAAACTAATTTGTTGACTTTTAATTCTAGAGAACTGAACTATAAAGTCAATTATGTTACTACTTTCTGGTTTATTTTATCCTTTGAGTTTTTCTTTTATTACTTAATTTTACCTGTAAAGCAAGTTGGTCATTTTGTTGTTTGTAACAGGGCTATACAAATAAAGATTGCCTGATTGACTAATATCTTTGGGGGTGGGCTGAAGAACATCATACTGCCGCCAACACTCTTGATACTTTTTCTAAAAAATTCTCAAAGTTTTACTTCAGATGTTTTTGGGTGCAAATCTTCTACAACGTACCTCCCGATTTCTCCTCAGTCCACATTTTGTCAAAGATTTTTGGGATTTCTTTTGGTAAAAATGAGATGAGAAACGGGCCTTTGGTTATTTTTGATCAGCAGTGGCGTTTAGGGTAATTTTGGTAAGCTGGCAACTCTAAGGAAGCTTCAACATACTTCAGGTTTGCTTTGTTTGTAGAAAATGGTGCTTAATGTGGTTGCATCCCAGAGCCTTTTAAATAACTTTGGAACCATTTCCAGTAGCTTAACTGGTCAACAGTTCTTGAATTTCTTTAAAATAAGGAATGATGTGTTGCTTTTTGATGTAGCTTGGACTTCGTTGTGGAAATTTTTAATTTTTAATGTCTGGCGTTAATCAGACTTGGATGCGAGTAGAGATTAAACCAAAAATAAACCAATAAATGGTTAAATAAAAACCAGCAATTACTTTTTCATTTTAATGAAAACAATTGAAAAACTGTTTTCTGCTTTTATAGAGGCGATCTTTGACTAATAAACATTTTGATGATTTTAAACATTTAAGTGTGACAACCAAAACATAAAAAGCAACAGATAAACAAAAAATCTGTTAGGGTTTGAATAATTTCTCAGCACTCTGTCTAATTAATAAAAATAAAAAAACTCAGACCACACCAGCTCTTTAGTGCACCGGGTGTATGTTGGGTTAAGTTCATTGTGTGCTGAAGCTAATTTCCAATCTTATCTGTCCCATTTTGTGTCGCAATCTGTTGAACCAACTTGAAAGTTTCATGGTCAAGGTATGCTTATACAACATGCCGAATACAGATAAGGCTGATGTCAAAGACGGCATGGCCAAAAAACAACAATCTGATGTCCTAACCTGCTAGATGCTCTAGATTTTTATATTTTAAAGATTGAACTTTTAAATCCAACTCCAAAATTGTGAATACATTGTTTTTGAAGTCAAGCTTAGTCAAACCTAATGTGTCAATATGGAAAGGAAAAGCTGTTTGAACTTCTTATGGGTTGCAGCTAATGAGTATGCTGAGAAACCATAAAAACCCATTTCCTGCACTAAGCCCTTTTTTTTGGGGAGGAAGGAAAATATTGGTTCAGCTTATGGCTTGCAATTTTCCTATGACGTTTATTGTAACATCCTTCGTATCGTAGAATCATATTTTTTTTTTCTTGCAGAAATTAATCTATAAACATCACCAACCTTTTCAGTTGTTTTGTATCTTCAGTGATACATTAGACTTTTGCATTAATGTAATTAACTGAGATGTACATTTGTTCCTAGTTGTAAAAAAAAAAAAAAATACATTTTTAAAACAGGCTTTTGAGTATTATTCTAACTTTAAAGCAGAAATAAACATAATAACTTGTAGTTTATAAGTAGCTTAAAATTTTCCTTGGTTCAGAAATCAGATTTCCTTTCATTATAAGGCAAAAATTATGGTCTGTATTGCATTAAAAAATGTCATATACTTTGTTTTGACATATGCCTTAGTGCATAAATTTAGATAGGCTTGAAAATCCTTAATTGTTAAAGCGCTTCCACAACATATTGGCATTAACATTTGTCTCAGCCAGACTTTTTTTTTTTTTTTACATCATTATTTTTGTGATACTTACAAATTGAGTCCTGTCTCCGTATTTGCTCCAAAAGGTCATCTTGACGGAGTTCTTGTGGCCCGTCCGCTGGTCAAAGGTATGGCAGGTCTCGAACGGAGGACTGTACAGATGCAAACTCGCGGCACACTCCGTGTGACTGACGTTTTCCACACGATGCAGGCCAATGGAGTCTGAAATACACCCAAACGAGAACATCTTTAGAGATGGGCTCCCTGGAATGGTGTAAGCCGCACTTTTCCCAACAATGTTGACTGACGCCACACATTAAACACAGGCTCCACTTACACAGTGTGGAGTTAGGAAGGAGAAATACATTTTGACCATTGACCATACACAACTAACTGGTATATAAGTGCACGGCTGTGCTCAGTCATCCCAGCTTTTTTGAGACAACCTACATGAGAATTTCTCACACAAGAGTAAAGATAGAACATGTCTGGCCTAGTCTATAGGACCTACCTATGCTGTGAAGTAATGCAAAAGCAATAAAATGTTGAGATCAGATAGGATGCAGTAAGGACAAGAATCTGTTTGCTTATTTTACCGTTGATGTAAGCAAGCCTGTTTTCCTGGAGGATCCTTTGAGATTTCTGCACCATGTCCCCGTGTGATTTGCGATCCGGCCAATCAAACAGCGTCTCCTTCAACTGTCCCTGCAGCAACTTCATGAAACAGTGGGAGTTTGTGTGGTCGTGGATGCTACTGCAAAGTGGCAAAGTGCACACAAACGTATAGCATCAGGATGTGTGAGGACATAAATGGGAAACTATTAAGGCTTAAAAGTATTCCGTCTAAAACTACCCGCAGATACATTCAGTAAATAACATGTCCTCTTCAGAGCTTTTAATAAAACACCATTTTTTGTTGAAATCACATAAAAGTGGCTTCAGTTGGTTTGCAAAACTACAACTTCAATGTTTGTTCTCTGGCAGACATTAGTGGAAAATTGTGAACTTCAACATTATCTTTACCAGTGCAAACAAAATCAGATTAATCACTTAAACGAAGAACCATCATAAATTGGAAGAGATTAAAACTGCTATAAATGCCCATAACAAAGCTATTCAGTTGTGGATAAACAAAAAATATAAAAAAAAAAATATATATTAAAACATTTTTTGGCTTAATAAATAAAAAATAAGTGAAATCTCACCTTCCATGTCCCTCACCCCAGCAGAGAATCATGAGATTGAACTTCCCGTTACCCTCATCAACCAAGTTCCTCGTGTACCTGCAGAACAGAATAGAGACTTGCTAAATTAGCTCTTAAGAGGAGATATACAAATAAAATATAAAATCCCGTATTTATCAAAAAAATGTGTTGAAATTTATGTTGTAGATAATAATTTTTGCATACAGAACTTTATTTCAGAGTGTATCTTCATTTGAAGAGAGTCTAACACCAAACATTTAAAGGTATGAATGCTTTTTTTTTATTTTTTTATATCTTCAATATCTGACATGTAAAATATTTTATACAATAAATAAATACGACTATGAATAATAGTAGTAAGAGTAATTTTTTCAAACAAAACAAACAAAAAAAAAATTATAAGTTTCTACTCCAACAAACTGCTTCAAACATTAGATCTGCCTCGAAGTTACAAAGACACTTAAGGAAACAGTATTTACTCCTCCAGTATTTAAAGGGCTATTCTGCCTCTCTTATCCTCGGTGGACATTGTGTTGTTCGGTTTTTGCGCAACTCTTGTCCTGCGCCTCGCCACAACAACCATCTTTGAGGATTGTTGTGTGTGGATTTTCTGCGTTTTTAGATAACTTTTCAATCAATCAAGAACTACACTGTTGAATTTACTACTGTGACGTCTAAGAACAAGAAAAGAAATGCCAACAAATTATGCAAACGCCTTCTTTTATTATTTAAATAAGGTGCAAGCTGGACCCCAACTTCAGCGCCTCCCATTCAAGTTTTCATTCAAAGAGAGGACTTTGGAGGGTTCTCAGCAACCTTGAGCTGATTTAAAAAAAATACAAATCATATTTATATGACACATTAAGATAAGACAAACTACATTGAAATAAAGTAAATAAAGATTTAAAAATAAAAAACTAAACACACAAACATACAACTGTCTCTACATGCACATGCAGATTCTATCAATCTTTGTGTTTTATTTACCTGTACTGGTCAAACTTCGCATACTTCATCCATTCCTCAGGTTTGCTCTCGTATGATTCCATGATGTTCTGAACCTCCTCCACATTGATGCAGTCACTCTCGAAAATCTTGTGCAGGGTTGCGATCAGCTCGTCCAGCGTTTCTGGCTTCACCACCTCGGTTTGCTCCATTTCTGTCCTCTGAGGGAGGATTGCATTTATTCTCTCCTGCTTGAATGAAAAACTTAAAGACATAGCTGTCTGTGATCTGTCTGCAGCTTTTATAGGCCGGCGCTGGTGATGGACTGTACCATTATGGACCAGAAGTCCAACACCCACAGTTTGTCAAATGAGGTTCTCCATATTATTTCTCAATATTTTTTTAAATAAATTGTTTCACATTTTTTAATGCTTCCTTTATTTTAAAAACAATCTTTTAAAATAAATATTTTTCCCCCTTCATTGTCAGTTTGGGTTAATCCATGAGTCCAATTCCACCACGTTGTCACAACCCCCCCCACTCTTGTTTCACTCATCACTCCCTCTCTCTCTCAACTAGGCATTCCTCCAACAATATCTTTGTACCCAGTGTTTGTGCAGCTTCTGATCACACAATCAACAAACTCCCTGTCCTAGGTGTGCAAAGGACAGACTCACAAACAAGAGGGGGAGGAGGAGGAGGAAGGAGATCAACGTGGGAAAATCAAATCTAAGAACAACAAAACTGGATGTTACACAGCAGATATTGTGCATAAACTTGATGTTTTTCACATTACAACCACAAACTTCATTTTAGTTTGGTTAGGATTTATGTAAAATATGGTGGCAGCTGCATCATGCTGGCCAGTGTCTGGTCAGGCGGCCAGACTTGCATACAGATTAACTACTAATGATCAATGGAACAGAAAACCTGCAATGTTTTTGCAAATGCAGGGAAATGACTTTAATTTGACTTCAGTTAAGCATTTACAAGTCATTTCTCCTGATGTTAAAAACCCAAAACAGCCTGAATGAACATTTGGATACATCTGGATATGAATTAGTTTCTGAGACATTTTACAAAAAGCATCAAGTCCCTGAGATATTTCTTGTACCTGTGGCATCTCTGCAGCCTTCATGTTTGAACTTGTTCTACTACTCAGGTTTTTGTTCCTCCCACTTGTCTGGCATGCTGTTTTAGCAGTCTGAGCTTATGCAACAATATCATAAACTTTTCCCACAGATCCACCCCTCCAAAAACAAAACAAAACAATAAAACTAACTAAAAACAGATAAGCAGGTAATTAAGAGGGATTTGTGGTGAAGACAGTGTACAAGGCTTCCTGTTTGCCATTGACCATACTTCCCAGAAATAAAATATCACATCAGTGCTGTTTGAATGTATCGCAGTAACATTTTTATTAAAGCAATAAAAAAAAAGTCAATTTTAAAAAGTTCAAATGCAAAAATATCCATATTGCACTGGGATGGATTCTGTTTAACTGTGATCCTGCAGCTATTGCAGGATCACAGTACTGCTATTGTTTTCCGTCATCTAACATGTGTCACAGCTTCAGGGGAAAAATCCTCCCTGGCTGAGGGTGAAGTCAGGTCACCATGTTTACAGAAGGCAAGAAAAGTTGGAGAACTTTCCTCCAATGGGTTGGAGGAAACGTTTCAGCAACAGCTGCCACATCATCAGTCCCAGATGTTCTGCAGTGCCCCCTGCTGGCTGAGACACACGTCTGCCTCAGACCGCGCAAGAACTGGACGCAGCTTTGAGTTGTGTCGGTGATTTAACTGTGGGCTCAGGGGGAAAAAAAACTGTCCTACAATTGTTTTAGACGATGTATTAAAAAGAAAAAAAGTATGTTTACAAAAGTTCACATTCCTCCTATTCAGAGAAAGTTTGCAACTTTTCACCAAACCCACATTTGGAGGCTGTGCAAAAAAAACAAACAAAAAAAAACAAAAAATTGAAACAGAAATCCTTTATTTCTTAGGAGTTTAATTTAAAGTAATTCAATGTAAAAGTATAAAACATAAATATTCAAAAAGACATATCCCCACTTTTATCTTATGAAATTTGAGTTGTTTTTTTTTTTTTAATCTGTGTTTTCTGCAGCTGTTATCCATGCAAATGTGGACCAACTTAGGGTTTGGTCTGCAAGACAGTTCAGATTCCCTTACAAGCTATTTTAAGACCAGGTTTACGTTGCTCACAATGATGACTGGATAAATAAATGTTACCTTAGATGGAAGCTCCAAAACCCATAAACAGCTTTGAAGTAACATCAGGACCTTCAGTCATCACTGAAGGTCAATACCAGTTTTTAATTTCCAAAGCTCCCACTTATTGTCAGGAATCATGAGTTTGTGCTCAATTACACGGATTCCGGGATTTTTAAACAAATGTCCCAGCAAACCAATTAGAGGATTTTTCATTTTAACATTTAAACTTGTGCATAAATTCACCTGAACTTGAGGGTCGAGGAGTTCCCTGATCTTGTATTTGTTTTGTCTTCTCTTGTCTTTGTGAATCAAGCAAGTGGGAATCGATGTTTTTGTGAATCAAACTAATAATTTAAGTTACATGGTGTTCAGAAAGTAAAGATTTTTAAAGAAATCATTCACTTCATTTCATAAATACATAATATACATATATCTCTTGATATATGCTACCATTTCCCCCAAGCATATACCTTGATGATAGGAACATAACCTTGGTTTTAAGACCTTCATCCTCTTCCTCCTTTTTCTTTATTATTTTCTGGTTTGCTCTCTGCTGCTCTCTGCACTGATTGCTGCTCACACTCACCTGCAGGGACGTCTCGCACTCTAATCTGCCCAACCTCACAGGAAATATGAACGTATAATTAGTCTACTGAAAAATGAAATCTGATGTTTCTTGTGTGGTCAGTCCTCGTCTGGTTAATCAAGCGATCTAGAGATATCATGTTTGTGGAGATGGGTATGTTATTGTTCAATATAATGTTTGGTCCAGTTTTTGTACATAATCATCCAACAAAATTTGTTCCTGGTTAAGCTTAAAATGTAATGAACACGAACAATGAAATGATCACGATTTAAAAAGAGTATCTATATAACCGGTTAACTGCATTCAAAGGTTTAGGCCATTATGAAGCCAAACAAAAATATGTGGAGTAATCTGAGCAAAAACATCATCCTCAGGTTTGATTAATACTGTCTGCCAAAGTTTCAATAAACCAGTCAATTAACACTAACTGATGAATTAAGTGGTTGAATAAAAAAATTATAGGTTTTTTTGAGAAAGAGATTGCCTATAAGTTTTTTCGATGTAATTCTTTAGTTAATAAATTCATGATTCAACAGAAGGCTAATAGCACACACTGTAGGATGAAAGATAACCAGACAACAATAAGGTTCTCTTAAGATATATGTATATAGATGTATATAGATAGATAGATAGATAGATGCTCTATACTTTTTTATGGTTCAGGTTTATACGTTTTGCATTATTGCCAATCTCTAAAGAATCTCTCCTCCTTGTGCTCCACTCCTCCCCCTCGTGGATCATTTTGGCAAAGGAAAAAAGAGAAGCGAGAAAGAAAGCCCCAGTTTTGATCCATCGCGGCTTCCGTAGCAGGAGGAGGCGGACGACTGCTGCTTTTGACGTGGAATAGTTCCGCGCAGAGACGATGGAGAAGTAGCGGCACGGCGAGGCTGAACCCCCCCCCCCCACCCCACACATCAGGTCCAGACGGGATTTCTAAAGCGTTGATACCAAGTTCCGGTCCAGTTCGGTTCGGTCCTGGTCCGGAAGAACCCGGTCTAACCGAGGCTGCAGCCGCCGCGCTGCCCTTCCAGCCGCAACTATGATTAAAGCCATCCTCATATTCAACAACCACGGGAAACCGAGGCTCTCTAAATTTTACGAACATTATGTGAGTAGAAATTGATTTTTTTGTAAAAAAAACAGAAAAAACAATCACTTTCTTAATAGAACTTCTCCGTTGATTAAAAGAAGGACCATGTTTATTGTGATTTAGTGAAAGGAAATGTTACCCCACACCGGCCTTGGAAACAAACGCTGAATAATTGAACGTGAGCTGCTGCTGCTGCTGCTGCTGCTGAACATCCAACATCCACTGTTTGTGTCACGTGACTTCACTGACGCCCTTGTGAGAAGCTCGTGTTCAACTACAGCCTTTTATTTTCCACTCTCGAGGGTTCGTGTCGTGCGTGACCTGCCACTAAAACCACATGCATGAAACGATCAGGGTATGTAATAGTCTTTAGCTCGGATCTCCTCTTAATTGGATTAGTGCCTCAGTTCTGTTAGAAAGGATCCTTCTTCCACCTACCCTTGTATGCCACAACCCCATTTAGATTTATACCATTATACAGTCATTTTCATACGTTACAGAATTTTAGTTATTGTTACTTAGTATTTATAATGTTTAAATAAGTATTTTTTTTAACTCCAAAAACACACATCTACACAGATTATTTAAAAATTGGCAATTATATAAAGTTGCAATGATACTTCTTACTAGGGTTGCAACGATACATTTTCACTTTCGATACAATACCAATATTTTATTCTTCATTATTGCCAGATATTGACCCGATGTGATATCGGCATGAATCCTCCAAACCTTTTATTACTTTTGTGGTGTTGAATGTTAGTAAAGGTTTGAAAAGTGATATTACGTAGAGAAAAATGCCTAACAATAGGTATAAGAAATAAATGATCGATTTATTATGAATTAATAGGTTACGCAAATATTAAATAGTCTTCAAAGACTGAAGATTCTAAAATTGAATAAAATTTACAACGGTGGCGCGGATCAAACCCTGGAACAGACTGCTTGTGTTGTAGCGACAAAATCAATGATTTCAGATGTAGGTGGATATGATCGACATTCGTTTTCTGGCTGATATCGGACCGATATCCGGTCTCAATATAGAATGAGGAAACCCCTACCTTTTACGATGTAGGCCGCTCCACAGGGAGGAAACCAATAATGTTGTTTATGTTTATGCCCCTTTTCAGGGACATTTCCTTTATTCTGCTCAATATAAAATTCAAATGTTTGGCCATTTTGACATGTGGGAAGAGAAAGGACGAAGCTTACAAGCTTTAGAAAACATTTTTCGAATTTTGAAGTACGGGGTGGCTGCATTACGCTATGGGGAGGTGTTCCTGCATGACATCTTGCTTGAATGGTTTTCTATCCACTCTGATTAAGGCTGTTCTTAAGAAAATGGTAACTGTTGGAGTTTTAAATACGTTATTAAGTATATTTAGATTTAAAAACTATAATTCATGTAAAAACCTTCGCGAACGTCTTTCACTTAAAGGAAAACTTGGAGACTTAGCTAAGATTGGTAAATGGTTATGGCCTGATTGGCTCATTAATAACACAGAAACGTGTAATTAATGAGCCAATGTTTTACTACTGGAGAAAGCTGTGACCTCAGAATAGATGAGAATATGGAAATACCGGGTACACAATAAAAGCGTGATGATGGAGGCAGTGAGGTATCGGCTTAGCGAAACTAACGTTGACTCTGTCTAAAATGTTATCTGCAACCTAGCTTTGAAATAAACCGAGCTGTCTTATTAACTTCCCACCTGTCTTTTGTTTATTTGGTAGTCATCGTTCGGTATGCATTTGAGGACCATCAGTTGCGACTGATTGGATTAAAAGAAGGCTGTGTAGACACCATCTGTCACTCTGCAAGCCAAAGGGGTTGGTTTACAGTCGGCAGGAGATTTAATTTCACACACGCCGTGGGATCGCCGTGAACCGAGACGACTATCTTTATCCTCTGCAGAGGAAGGTGGCTGAAGCTGAGATGAGTTGATGAAATAGTCATGAATGATGCGTGTTTGTTGAGCGGGAGCGGATACAGAGACCGCCTCATTAACACTGTATGCTCCGGAAGATTAAAGATGAGGCCGATGTTTGTAAACTTAGTACGATTCATCTCTATATTATATTGTTAGAAGTACAAAAATTATATGCAAATGTCTTCACATAAAGATTATGCGTTTAATCAGCTGGTGGTGATGCTATTATCCAAAGAAAAGTCCATGCATTACTGTTTCCATGCTTCGCTGTTTAGTTAGATGTTTTTTTTTTTTTTTTAAACGGCATAAACGTCTAAAACACTTTTAAGGAATCGCTCAAGCTATTAAAGTTCCATTAAAGTCTTTTAAAGAGTTCCAGTCAAAAATCCCCCACTAGGCGCATTGATGTCTTACTTCTTGCTGGAGCTGCTTTAGATGAGTAGACATTTTCGAGATCATCTGGCTCACTTGCATTAAATGTTTTCTTGTCTTTTGTATTTTTAGGACTAAGAGAAACTGAGACATGAACCCTAAATTAAGTGTTTTTTTTTTTTTGTTTCCATCTATTATATTAAAACATTTGATTATTTTGTGACTTTCATATCCATCTTTATTTAATCAGTTGAGAAGCAGAAGGTCTGGGATAAGTCTATTTATTGAAATTTATTAAAAATTTTATTTCATATTTAGCATGGATAAACGTACAAAAGTGAAATATTAAGCAAAAAAAGTTGCATATTAATTTATTTTTTTAGATCTGTTTGAACAATTATTACGCAACATGTCGTTTCTGATCCGAGAACAAATTACCTCAGATTAAAAGTAGTATTGTACCTAAATGTCCAATTTAAGATTAAGCTGCAGGAATGGAAGATGTTTAATTTTAGACTACTATTTTCGTTTTTCAGGTTTATCCAAAAGATGTTTCACTGAGCGCTGGACGTTAACAGGTTAGGGGATGCTCATATCTAAATCATAAGAAAGACACTCGTCTTGGGAGTTTTATTAATCAGTCATCATCACAATGACACATTCAGAGGTTTCTGTCTCTTTTCAGTATCTGATTGCTGCAGTTCCATTGGATCTTTGAACTGTAAGTACTGTTAAAGCTGCTGGTCCCATGCTCCAGGTCACATGAGCAGTTTGGCCCCTCGCCTGCCGGGTACTCGTCAGCTCCGTTTTCTGTTTACTCACTGACCTGTGCAGGACCCAGCGAGGGTTTTTACTCCCTTGCGGTGCTGCTGCCTCGTTATAGTAGATAAAGAGTTTTGTGCTGTAGGTAAAAAAATCTGAGACAAAATCAAAAGACTCTTCTAAAGCAATAAAAAAAAAAAAAAATATGTTTTTAAACTGCGTTTTCTCAACTGGAGAACATGTGGTACAGATTAGCTTCTGATATGAGTTACTTCCCTGTGACCTCTTTGTACTAATGACATGTAATCACTTTTTGCTGATGCCTCTATGAATATTTGAAAACGGAAAAAACATGTTTAACGACCTTTTTGTCCCTTTTACTTAGCTGTTTAAAGTAAGTTACCTTGTAAATAACACAATGTTCATTAAAAATGCACCAATCTGTTGGTGCAAGATCAGAATCGGAGGGTTTCAAATCACCATATTTCGATATTAATTGCCTCAAATCTAAAAACTACCAACTTCTTCCGTCTATGAACTCATCATGAAACATTATTTCATGATTTTCTTTAATTAGTTGAAGGAAATGTTGGTAAAATAACATCATCATCGTAATCGTCCAGAAAAAGCCTGATCGTTTCCCTGACTCGCTGTTGAATGACTCTCCTCTCCTTATCCACTCTGCTGCAGAATGAAGACACAGAGCAACAGATCATCAGGGAAACCTTCCACTTGGTTTCAAAAAGAGACGAAAACGTCTGCAACTTCCTCGAGGGCGGATTGTAAGTTTTGTTGCACATGACCTACATGTGGTTGAAGCTGTCGGCACATGAGTGTCTGAATGGACAAGAGGTGTGATATCCAGCAGCCAAGTCGGTCTCTTGACGCACATATTAACAGTGATTCGTTATTTTAATGAGTGGCTGAAGTGTTTGTACTTTCATCTTCTCTTGACATCCTGTTACTCAATAGATTAAGTGTGAAAACAGTAAAACAAAGTACTTAATTAAAAACTGTATAATAACTGGATCAGTTCGTAAAAGCACTCCAAATGTATTTTTCGTTAGCAAGTTGAGTCATTGCACTGGTTTTTGTGAGCGTTGCAACATTTCCTGTGCTAACCGAGTCACAGCAGTGGCTGTCTTATCTAACCGATCATCCGACTTGATTAACACTGCTTCTCATGTCTTCTGTTATTAGTTTATATATAATTTCGTATCTTATCTCCCCTTAAAACTGATAACATTCTGTTTTCTTTCACCTTGTGTTTTGTGTGTCATAACATGTTTGTTTCTGCTGATTTTATTGGGTCACACTTGGGCCAAAGAGCAGAAGTTTGCACACCATAATAATGTTTAACGTCTTCAAGGTGATTTCTAGAAGACCGAAAGGAGTCCAGTTTAAGAAAACTCTGTAATTCCTAAATAAGATTAATAGATTCGCCAAAAATCAGAATCTGCCAGTTCCACTCAACTGGCTCTTACTGCTAACCATTAGGTCAAAAATATGTAGAAAATATTATGTAATATTTCTTATATGCATCAAAATAGAAGCTCAAGCCATTTTAATTGAGTTCATGTTTAGGATGAAAATGTTTTAATTCAAAATAAAAATTGGTTCCTGCAGGTAAATGGGGTGTTGAATTTGTTTCTCTACCAGATTCAAATTGGAAATGTGTCTATGCCAGTTCAGAACATTACAAACTAAACATGAAATTAAAGAAATGCTGTAAACTTTGGTAATGTCAGTGGCATGAATTAAATCAATCTTACCCGTGCTTTGGTTCCCATCCGTTTATAAAAATCTGATAAAATTTAGGATGATATAAATTTGAATCATTAATGTAAGCAAGCTTGTAATCCCTTTATTTCATATCCAGCTTGGTTCAAGAGTATTACCTCTCATGACACCTGCATTAAATGACCTTTTTCTTTGTCATTTTTGGGGCTTTAAAAAAGTTTGTCTATAAAAACTATAAACAGCAACTCAGACTTTTCTAAAGAACAAACTAACTAAAGTAAGATGATCAGTGCTTCTGTATTTTTTTTGTCCCTTTCATCTCAGGTTGATTGGAGGATCAGACTACAAGCTCATCTACAGACACTACGCCACGCTTTACTTCGTGTTTTGTGTCGACTCCTCAGAGAGCGAACTAGGAATTTTAGACTTAATCCAGGTAAAATCCCAGCGATTTTATAGTATCGGTTATTGTTTCGTGCTTCCTTATTTTATTTGCATTTGTCAATTGCAGGTTTTCGTGGAAACGCTGGACAAATGTTTTGAGAATGTTTGTGAACTCGACTTGATTTTTCACGTAGACAAGGTAGGACTTTGTTTTTATATCTTTATATCTCTAATGTTTACGATTCTGTTTGTTCAGGACTCCTCCTACCTATTTATGGCCTTGTTGTAATAATGGCCAGATTTATTGTGCTGTGCTTGTCTGAACGATCAGATGCTTAAACATGTTGCACAACAACTTTGACAGATTTACAACCAACTTCCTAAAAAAAAACTAAAATCAGAACAAACAACTGATTAGATGTGACGTAATGAGTTCATTGGTTATGTACATGATTAGATGAACTATTTGTATAATTTATGGTATTTGACATGATTCATCATTTAAAGATCCCATACTATGGTAATTAAATTCTAATACAATACCAATATCAGTTTTCAGTATTGACCCGATACCGGTAATGACCTGATACAGTATCAGCATGAAATAATTTTATTACTTTTGAAATATGAAATGTTAGGAAAGGCTTGAATAAATTACATTACTCAGAGAATCAATGGGTTAAATTAATAATAAACTTTATTCAAACATTGAAAGGTTGTACAATTCAATAAAAAGGATGGCAGCTTTTGAATTGGTTGCGCAAATTAAATGGACTGCTTGTGTTGGAGGGCTGATATCGAAGATTTTAGATATTGGCCGATATCGGATATTCCTTTTTTTTGGCTGATATCAGACCGATATCCAATATCAAGAAAGAACATGATCAGATTAAGTCACAAAGAAAAATAGTTAAAGATACCTGTTCTTTAAAAACTAGAAATGTTTCATCCCTTTTACAGATTCCCTTAAGAACAAACTGCACTGAGTGAAGTAAGCAATACATCAGATTATTCCAATTTAGCTGAAAGTCTACACACTTAAGCTCTGAAGTAAATTGTAATGTGGGGTCAAAAATAAACAAAGTACACTTAGCCAAAGGCGCTCTCTGGATAAAGCAAAATGGAATTTTTTGTTGTAACGTTTTAAAATCCTCCCTTAATGCCAGTAATAGACATTTGGCTTCAGGACAGAGCTGCTGTTGGGTTGGCCGTGCAGTTTCTGGATCTTTCTTAGTTAATACTTTGGGAATCGATTTGCTTTCTGTTGGAAACTTTGTGGACATGTCTCTGCATTATTTTGAGGTTTTTTAATGCCGGGATTTGAAAGATTTTTATTGCATTAACAGCCTTTACTCAAAATCCAGAAACAGACATAAATTGGACACAGAGTTTTTTTATATTTATATGAATAAAATTACAGATCTTTCTCCTAAATATTGATGGCGTAGCCATTACCTGGATGTTCTTTCCTTTCAGGTCCACCACATTCTGGCAGAGATGGTGATGGGCGGGATGGTCCTGGAGACCAACATGAATGAAATCATCATGCAGGTGGACGCCCAGAACAAGATGGAGAAGTCTGAGGTGAGAACGTCCCTGGCTGCTGCCTGACTGGATTTTGCCCTCGCACCTTTCTGAGGAGTTGTGTACAGTATGCAGGCATGTGTGTATGCTGCACTCTGCATGCTTACTCTCCAGCAACTTTCTGTGGATGCTCCTTCTCCAGAGTGTTTGTGGTCTTTTCAGCCTCTTTGCTGCTGCTGCTTTACTGCTTTCTAATGTTGGTCAGGATGGGACATTATCTACACCGAAAACATGTTATGAAACAGGTTTAACGATCTGATATGTTAACTTCACACAGATTACCATTATACAGCGCATTATTTTTAAATCCCATGTAATTGGGGTTATAATATCTGGCATGTTATTTAAGAAGTTTTAGATGCTGTTTGTGTGATGTTTTCCTATTGCATCACATCACTGACCGAGTGTCATTGCTTAAGTATTAGCTGTAGCCAAATACATAATTCTTTTTCCAAAAAGAAACATTTCCTTATTTGAATGAAAAAAAAATCTGACAAACGGCCAGAGATAATTGAGTAAAATCATAATTCTTTTCATTCGGTCAAATGGATTTAGTGAATGTTGTTAAACTTACCTGCTGTAATAACAATAAAAACTATTTTTACAGAAAGAAAATTCGCTATTTAGTTCTTCTAAACATACATGACAAAGTTAATGAAGTCTGAATGGCTGCTTTGTGTGTATTAATCTAAAATCTTAATTTAGTCTCCTTTTTTTAATCCAAGTTTCTTTGTATGCATTTTAACCAGAAAGATCCTTTTTTTTTTTTTTTGTTCGATTGGCAGTTTCTTAAAAAAGCGTTTTACTGTTCTGACATCGAGAGCTGCTCTGTCTTTTCCCTTTCGGACCTATCGTAGACCACAGAGGTTTTCATTCACTGATGCTAATTCAATCTGACGCAGTGCCTTTAAAGGTCAGCGTCTGGCAAACAAGGATGAAACTGTCCCTCCTTTAAGCTGGTGAAAGCTATATACCATTGGTCTGTTTTGGTTTTCACTAAGCTCTTAAGAAAATGGTCTTTTATGCATAAAAAAAAAAATCCTATCTGGAGTTAGGTTAATATTTCTTCTGATTCCAGATGTGGTGTACTATAGGTCCTATCATCTTGTGGAGATAAACTGTAATTACTTTAATCTGCTTTAACATTCCTCATTCCTCTTTTTCCTGACCCTGTCCAGTTCTTTCCATTCTTTTCTCTCTTTGCAGACCTTTATCTTTCAGTCTACCAGGCAGGACAGGTAGACACAGGTACTGCTAAATTTACAACCAAATACTGTAACCTTAACCTAAGTTCCTACGTCCCCTCTGACTCGCTCCTCACGGCCCTTCATGTAATCGTAAACTGACCTCACTAACATATAATATGAATCTTTCCTGACAGACCCAAAAATACCACTTTTTTTTTTTCCAGAACTGAAATCAAAACACATTTTCTTTATCTTTGAAAGCAGGGCACATTCAAAATTGTACACGTCCTTTCTGCTGGAAAAGTGCCATTGAAGCTAGTGTTGCTCTATTCTCCTCCTCAAGACCCAGTCTGCTGCATGTTTAGCTGATCCTCATCACTTGACTAATAGGTGTCTCTAGTGCTTAAAAGCATAGTTTGATGGGAAATTATAAAAACTTCTTTGGGATAATGAATCAAAAGAAAGGTATCTATACAGCTTTGAAAATATAATAAAGGTAATAAGGTGTGGATATGTATTTCGTTCCACAGTACGGAAATTCAGGTGTACAACCAGAAACACAAACCTAATGAAACGTGCCTATTCAAACTAACCTGCAGAACCATTCCTTTATTGAGTGTTTCTTGCTAATCTCCAAAGATTTCCACCTGTTGTCCATTTGCACAACAGCATGTGAAATTGGTTGCCAATCAGTGCTGCTAAGTGGACATTTTGATTTGAAAGAAGTTGGATTCACTTGGAGTTTTATTGTGTTGTTTAAGTGTTTCCTATTGTCTTGAGCAGTGTATAACGAGTCTCTGATCCTGAACAAACTTTACAATCCTCAAAAAGAAGGGAGGCTTCGTGTATGTGACACTGAGATGGCCGCAACTCAAACACTGTTAGATTCAATGAAAGTTAGGTCCCCGGGCCTGACTTAGCTGAACACTGTGAACTTTACACAACAGAGTCCAATAAAGATTGACTAATCAAACTGGGGGCGTGTTAAATAGCAAAACGTCTGAGATATGACACGACCTATTGAACCCCAAATTTGCTTCGCTTCCCGCAGCTCAGATCTACAGGGGTTGCACAATGAAACTGAAACACCTGGTTTGAGACCACAATAATTTATTAGTACGGTCTACGGCCTCAGTTTGCAGCCAATACAGCATCAATTCGTCTTGGGAATGACACATACAAGTCCTGCACAGTGGTCAGAAGGATTTTAAGCCATTCTTCTTGCAGGATAGTGGCCTGGTCACTGGTGGAGGAAGATATATCCCGACTCACTCCTCCAAAAACACCCCACAATTTTCTCAATAATATTTAGATCGGGTGAGTGTGCAGGCCATGGGAGATATTCAACTTCACTTTCATCAAATCAATCCTTTACCAGTCTTGGTGTGTATTGGTGCATTGTTATCCTGATACACGACACCGCCTTCAGGATATATTGTTTGAACCATTGGTCCTTCAGAATGGTTCGGTAGTCCTTGGCTATGACGCGCCCATCTAGCACAAGTATTGGGGAATGCCGTGATATGGCAGCTCAAACCATCACTGATCCATCACCATGCTTCACTCTGGGCATAAACCAGTCTGGGTGGTACGCTTCTTAGGGGCTTCTCCACAGCGTAACTCTCCCGGATGTGGGGGAAAACAGTAAAGGTGGACTCATCAGAGAACAATACATATTTCACATTGTCCACAGCACAAGATTTGCGCTCCTTGCACAATTTAGCATTGGCAAGAGTGACCAAAGGTTTGGCCATAGGAGCCCCGCCATGTTTATTGACCCTGTGGAGCTTCTGATATACAGTTTGGATGGAAATAGGAGAGTTGAGGTGCATATTTAATACTGTCACGATTTTTGGCAGCCGTGGTTTTATGTTTTTTGGATACAATCAGGGTTAGCACCAGAACATCCCTTTCAGAGACTGGTTTGTCCTTGGTGGTATGCATATATTACAGTGGATACCGTGGCTCTTGATACATCACAAAGACTTGCTGTCTTGGCCACAGATGTGCAAGCCTCTTTTGATCTCTGGTATTTCACCCATAATGTTTTGTGCATTGCAATATTTTGAGCAAAGCTGTGCTCTTACCCTGCTAATTGGACCTTCATACTCTGCTCTTACTGGTGCAATGTGCAATTAATAAAGATTGGCCCCCAGGCTGGTCCAATTTACCCATGAAACATCCCGCACTACAATGACAGGTGTTTCAGTTTCATTGTACAACCCTTGTATATGACACATGTGGCAGCAGGTTTACAGCCAACACTGTGTACTGTTACATTCTTCTTAAGCTTCATGCACAGCATTAGATTACTGTTTGCCGTTTTAAAAGATGTTACTATTTCTATCAGTGTGTGTGTGTATATATATATATATATATATATATATATATATATATATATATATATATATATATATATATTATCGCAAAAGTAGTAAAAAAAGATTTGTTTGCTTCATAAAGTGGTTTTCAAGGAATTTTGGGCTTGACAATGATTCTGATTTCTGAATCCTACACCCATGTGATGCATCAGCATTCCTCTCATTTAGCGGCCTGGCTGTCATCCCGTCTAACACCAGTGTCCTTGATTCCTGGCAGACGAAAGAATCCACATTAGACAAATGTCCCATTGAAACAATCCTGTGAAAGACGGGCTTGGATGTATCTGCATGCCAGACATACTTTTCTTTTACCCTGGGAGTTTTTTCAAGCTTGATTTGAGCGTTTTCGCAAGATAAACCTGCAGGAATGCTTATCAATTTGGTTATTTATGGGTCTGTCGACTAAAGATTCGGTTTGGAGCTCTCTAACTGCAGTGATTCTCAAATGTTTGCTTATTGTGAAGCAAAAAGAGAGAGTTCACTCTCTATAAATATTCAAATGGTCCAGAAAAGGTAATCGGGTGCTTTTTTTATGGAGGCCAAATATGCATTGTGAGGCTTTCTGTGGAGATTCACTGTGTTAGAGTGTAGCGCCTCCTTTACCCTAGCAGTAGGTTTCCCATTATAGTTTAGATCTATTGGGCTAACAACCTTCTCATATCATTAGTGATAGATGTGATATATGTTTACTAGGATCCCTGATGAAATGTTTGAAGACAGAACAATATTAGCTTGTCATCCTTATCAATAAAATAGAATAACACCATTTCAGTGAATTACTGTAGTAAAAAAATCTGGTGATATTCTAATTTGAGATTTTTCTGTATATGTGTTCATGGCACAACATAAGTATCCACTTGCAGAAATGTTAGATACACTCACATCAAAGCTCTACATCTCTAGAGGTGCAATATCCCCTGCATATCTAGCTTAAAGTTTTATGCCCTAGTTATGAAGTCGAGTAGCTTTTCAAGCATTATTTATTTTCAAAAGATCAATTTTTCTGATTCCCACAATTTATTTTCTCCTTGCATTTTTACCTGCACCGGCCCACAGTCGTTCGGTGGCTTCACTTTCCAAGCAATGCCGCCTTTTTGTCCATTTGATGAATGTTCTGTGTTGCTCTGTGAATCCGAATATGTGAATGAGCACTTTAGTATAAAGTCTGTCCTTACAGTTGACTTCTAATTGGCTCTGACTGTGATGTTCATCATTCTAGAAATAGAAAATGCATGTGCACATAAAGCTCTAAAGGCATCTGAATGTTTGTTTTGCTTATGTGGTCTGTCTCGGTGCTTTTGCATTTTGTTGGCAGACGATTACCGTTCGTCCATTTATGTTCTCTGTTCTGCGTCTTCTCGTGTTCGGCTGTTATCCTTAGGAATTGTTTTGCTTCAATGGTTTGTTTCTTATCAACCCTCCTTCTGTGTGTGTGTGTGTGTGTGTGTGTGTGTGTGTGTGTTTTGGTTTGCACAGGCTGGCATTGCAGGAGCACCGGCTCGCGCCGTGTCGGCGGTAAAGAGCATGAACCTCCCGGAGATGCCCAAAAACATCAACATCGGCGACATAAGCATAAAAGTGCCAAATTTACCTTCCTTTAAATAGCGGCAGCAAGATCCATGAAACCATGAGGTGTTAGCCGATGTTTATCTTTTATCAGTCTGGAACGTACCGTGTGATTTCACACTACATGTTGTGCCGTTATCTTCTCGGTTTTATTGTTGAGTGAATTAAATGATTTACTTTTTTTCAGTTTGAAGGACAAAAGAGAAGTATTTATCATATTTACATTCCTTCTGCCTCCCTGGATGTTGGCTTGTAGCATTCACCACCTCTATTACAGATCTGTTGCAAGTTTTTATTGAAATAAAATGAAAAAAGAAACACCAAAAAACAACAGAAATGTTTACTTTAAAAATGACAGATGGCTGATTTTGTTTTTGGTGGATACATGAAGGTGAAATGTTTCCAAATCAGTTGCAGTATTTGGATAAAAAATACAGACTTATATTATTATTGAAGTCAGAAATTAAGGAAATAAATAAATGCTGATGTGTTTTTTTTCTGGTAACTGGACCATTTTAAAAGGTTTGTCATGTTTTATGCAATTATTTACTTTTTCTTCTGTGCATGGTTTTTCTTAGCTTCTTTTTCAACAATAAACTAACAAAACTCAACTTCTGTTTTGATTGGTGTTCTTTTGTTTAATTGTGTTTTACACAAGTTTACCATATATTGCATTTCTTACTATTTCTACATATAATCACTAGGACTTAACTTAATATATTGTGAATAAATATATTTGGAATAGTAGCTTAGAGCGCAATATTTAGCGGTTTCTGTTCTTGCTGTTATTATATTCAGCCTGTTGGTGGGTGGAGCCACTTGATATAGGTTGGAATAGCATAGAAGGTCTATAGAGTATTATTGTAAGTAAATGAGGAAGAAGAAAGAACATTTTCTGCAGGTTAAACACAAATTTGAACCTAACCATTTATTTATGTATTGCCTACATGAAGACCATCATTCTTGTGAACTTGTGTTGTTCATTAAATTAATGATTAAATTAATAAAATATTTATTAATTTACATGAAGAAAAATGTAACCAGAAAAAAAAAATTGACTCAAATGAAGAAAATAAAAATATTTTTTTTCTTCAATTAAGTGTTGCAATATTAAATACTTAGATATTGTAATTATAGTAAGTAGTATACAAACTATCAATTGGAGTAACTATTACCTATTTTATTTATTTTTCCTCGCCATTGTGGGCGAATTACTTTGTGTATACATTACCATTTTCTAGCAAAACAAATTTTTAAAATAACAGTGGCAAAAAATGAAAACATACCAGTGCTGTAGTAAAGTTGAGGTGTGTGCAATTTTTAGGCACATTTACACAGTATTACCATTCACACTCCTCACGAATTGGTGGTAATAATGCACACCAAACAGTGTTTTTGCAGACTCCCAACATATTTAAGAATAATAAGACAACAGCAGGCTGTTGTGTGGGATGCTGAGCCAATATAACATGCTTAGTGACTCAGTTGCTATATTTAGCAACCTCTCAGACAGCTCCCTCATCAGTACGGCTCACCATTTAACGAACCCACTGACTAAGGGAACTTATTGATTCACATGGTCTATCAAATTTATATTTAATTTGAAACGAATGATTGCAATGCACTGATAAATCCATATTTTCACCCATCCATACTAATATTTTTTTAATCCTACCTCCATTTGACTTCTGCAGTAAATTATGAATCTTTTTTAGTATGGTTCCTTTTCCATGCATTTTATGTGCAGTGTGTGTACCTGACTATTTTATGTATATACACTACTCACAAAAAGTTAGGGATATTTGGCATTCGGGTGAAATTTGTGGAAAATGGAAAAAGTTCCCGCTACAGTGATATCAGCACGAAAGTAGGACATTTAACTAGAAGGATGCATTGGTGATTTCCTCATCTCAAACAATTTGTTGAAACAAAAGTTGACAACAATGGTGTGTACACCGCAACAAAAAATGTCAACGTCTCAATAACTCGTCATGTGTCCTTGAGCATCAATTACCGCATGACAACAACGTCTCATTCTGTTCGACTTATTGTCTGCTGAGGCAGGGCATCCCACTCTTCTTGAAGGGGCAGTCGTCAGGTCATTGAGGTTTTGGAGTGCAGAGTTTCGAGGCTCTTCACGGCGACTCAGTTGATCCCAAAGGTTTTCAATGGGATTCAGGTCTGGAGAAAGTGCAGGCCACTCGATTTGAGGTACACCAGTCTCCAACAGCCGTTGTTGTTCATGTAGGGGCACGGTCACTGGATTAATGATGTTATTCAGGTAGTATGGGCTTGTGACCGTACCATTCACATTCACAAAGTGCAGGGGAGTTCTATACAGACTGGACACACCTGGCCACACTGTGACACCGCCACCACCAAAAGCTCGTCTGGTGACAACAGTGGCTGATGCATAGTGCTCTCCTTGACGTCTCCAACATCGTTGCCGGCGATCATTTTCATTGACTTTCATCAGAGAACGGCACTGAGGCCCACTGGTCCCTCGTCCAGCGTAAATGCTCCCTGGCCCATGCAAGACGATGACGCCTGTGCCTGCTGGTGTGGTCAGGTACCCTTGCAGGTCGTCTAGCACGCAGACCACGCTGATGTAAACGGTTTCGAATGGTCTGACGTGACACTTGGGTGCCTCTCACCTCCTTTAAACGTGCCTGGAGTTGAGTGGCATTCATCATCTGATTTCTCAGGGCATTGTTGAAAATGTAGCGGTCATTAGCATGGGATGTGGCCAAAGGACGTCCACTTCTACGCCTTTCTGTAACTCTTCCAGTCTCTCGGTATCTCTGTTGCAACCTGCTGATGACACTCTGTGACACTTTGACCTCAGTGGACACGTCTGTCTGAGAACGTCCTGTTTGAAGCATTGCAATGGCCAGGTATTGTTGATCCATTGTTAGGTGTCGTCTTGGTCTCATGATGTCACAATGTGAACAGCCTGATGACGACGACTGTTTAAACACCAGCTGTAATTGAACCAGGACATTTATTGGTCGATTCGAGGATCAAACACCTGGTGTGACTTTTGCCGTTAAGCTCCTCGTTAGAGAACAGCAACGTGTGCAAAAAGTACTGAAACATTTAACAGTTGGACAGGTGCATTCAAAAGCTTAGAAGGTCACATTAAGTTCACCTGTTAAGATTTGAATGCATTTTGGGCTCATCCTGAAATTTAACCCGAAAGCCAAATATCCCGAACTTTTTGTGAGTAGTATATGTACTGCATACAGTTTAGTGCAGGGTCTTTTAAATCCAGGAATAAAATCCCAGAATCCACTCAGCATGCATAGGAGTCCCGCTAATTTCCTTATTTGATTTGGTTGTGTTAAAACATTCAGGCCTGGATTTAAAGATTTCTGGTGTAAAGATTAACATTGTAGTCTATGTACTCTAAAAGCAACATCTACAGCAGAAAAAAACTATTTAGAAAAAGTCGCAAACAAGATCTAAATCAAGACTGCAGAGACGCTTCAGATCAGACGTTTCAATAAAGAATTATTGCTATATCTTTGAACAGCTGGGGGAAAGGTTAAATGATGATTGGAACTTCTGTTTTGTATGGAGTAAAGGGCCAGAAATCCAGGCAATTGTGGTGAAAGCTGGAAAAATATAACCCAAAACATTTTACCCAACTATTACAGTTCAAAGGCAAAATACCAAATCCTGAGGAAATGTATGTAAACTGATATTGAAGACAATTATAAAAAATATCTGACCGATTTAAACTCTCATTACTGTGGCATTTGACAAAAAAAAAAATTCAGATATAACTTCTGACAGTAATACGATAATGTACATGTAAACTTTTGGTTTTATCTGTAAGTATAAGGCTAACATATAGATCATTTTTGATGAATTACTGGCCAAATTAGCTAAATACGAAACGACTTTGGGGATTGCGTCATTTAAACGCGCCGCCCACACAGTTTGTCCCTCGCTGGTTCCTTAGAATCACCCCTCCCACGTGACGCGCCTCGTGACAACCGAAAGCAGGAACAACAACATGAGCGGCGAGGACGCTGCTCCAGCTGTGACACTTTGACTCGTGTTCAAGAAATAAACGCAACAATGGCTTCCATCATAAAAGAAACGCCAAGGTCGGTTCGTTTCTGTTCCATTTTGAAAAAAATATTCATTTTCAGTGGCTCAAAGTTACCATGTAGCCTCTCAGCCGGCCTCTGTCAGTTTAACTTTTGTCTTGAAACCATAGAAACAGGATACATTTTTTTTTTGCCAAAATACAAATAAAAGACTAGTAGTGTAAGTTGTAATAAGCAGTCAAAAAAAGAAAAGAAAAGAAAGCTATGCTAGGTTTCTTCAGGTTGATCATTGTGAAAGTGGAAAACCTTATAGCTTCTTACTTTTATGACATCTCCAGACATTGAGGCACAGAAGCAGCTGAACTGTTCCCAATGTGCATCCTTTTCTTCTCAGCCCTCTACAAACCTCACATTGACTGGCGTCTCACTAACACTTCCCCTGGGTCAGCCTATAGCTGCTTGATTCACGTAGCTGCGATGGTCAAACATTTTACCCTTTCTCCTTCCACTAAGCCTGGGGTCTCCAACCCAGGTCCTCAAGAGCGACTGTCCTGCAGGTTTTAGATGGAAACCCGCTTCAACACACCCGAAGCAAATAATTGCTTCGTTACCAGGCTTTTTCTAAACTTGATGGTGCTGAATTACTTTTAGCAGTTCAGTGGGGGGAGAGGTAAGACCATTAAAATCAATCATTTGTTCATCTTTGGACAGCAAAATAATCAGTTGGATATTAGACCAAATATTTGGATAGAGTTACAACAAACAATATATAGAACAAATATGGTGGGGATAACTGTTAATTTTATATGGGTACCAGCACATCATGGTGGTAAGGGGAGTGAAATGGCAGATACACTAGCTAACGAGAGTGTTTATCGAAAAATGGTTGACATTAATGTTCCGTTTCGTGTAAAAGAAGTAAAGAGTATAATAAAACAAAAAGTGGAGGAGAAATGGCAAAAGTTATGAGAGGAACAAAGGAAAGGATGTTGGTTTTATAAAATACAAAGAAAAGTCGGAGAAAAAAGAAGAACAGACAGATATAGGAGAGAAGAGGCCATTATATCACGTATTAAAATTGGACATACGGGATTGAAACAAACATTATTTATAATAGTAAAACATTAGACGGGGAAATGTGAATGTGGGGAAGAAGAGACAATCAAACATGCTATTTTGCACTGAAGGAGATATCGGATTCAGAGAAATCAGTTGGGTGAGAATCTCTGTAAAAAGAAAATGAAGTTAGATATTGTTGAATTATTGCAGAAAGAATCAGGAAAAAGAGTACACCAGTTTTTATTTTTTAAAACAATGTAATTTATATGACAGTCTTTAGTAAACGGGCGTATATGTTTATGTATATATGTACATACATATATAGGATATATACATAGTTTTTGTCAAGCGATCCACACTCCTGAGCAGTCGGTGGCGGTAATGCTTCCTTAAGTTGTTTGCCAACCGCCAACAAAATCAGGAAGAAGAAGAAGACTAGTCATCATCATTTGATGCAACTGTGTTGAAACAGGGCTGCATCTAAAACCTCCAGGACAATACCTCTCGAGGACCAGGGTTAGAGACTACTGCACTAGGAGGTTTCCTGGCTGTATCCTATATCAGTCCGATATCAGCAAAAAAACAAACAAACAAACAAAAAAACACTTCCAGAATTTATCGGCCTGCATCTAAAATCTCCGATATCTGCAATCCAACATAAGCAGTTCGGCCCAGGATTTAATCCACGACACCATTTCTATTTAGCTGCTTGTATTCAGTATGTATAACCAACATGATCATTACAACGCAGTTTGTGAATTTTCTGCAAAATTAATAAACGTACCTATGATTTATGGGGGTATCATATTAAGTCAAAATTGTTATTGGGCCATACTTAAGACTGCAATATCTGTATCGTATCGGATTTGAAAAAGTTGTGTGCAATATTCACGTTGCAAAGGATAGTTTGGAGTGTGATACACGTTGACTAATATATTCCAAGTATCGTCAAATTCCCATATACGAATTAGCCAGAGTCTCATTGCCGTCATTGTGCAAACTGGACACAAATTGATTCGCACAAAATGCTATGATATACGATGGGAGCACAGATTAAAAGCTTCACCCATATTTCACCCATGTTTAGTTTCAGTCATAGATTCAAAATCTGACTTAAAATCCAAGGAGTTTAATGTTTCTGTTGTATCGCAACTTCCCATGGAAAACTGTTGGTGTATCATTCCAAATTGTTAAATGAATAATCTTTACTGCTGCTTAGAACGATTTTGTTGCTTGTGTGTCTTTTTGTTTCTGTTGTTATCTTTTACCTAGAGGAAACTGTAATCCACTTTTTCCCTCAAAATCAGCAATGTCCAAACAATGTTTGCTAAATATGGCACCAGGGATGATTTTGTATAGGAACAGTACACAATTTCCCAGCCTATTCAGGCAGTTTTATGCAGTAAGAGTCTTTTTTATAAAAAAAAAGTTTGAAGGCAATTTTTTTGATGTCCAGCGACTTTAATTCAAAAGCAAACTTGCCTAAATAAAGGAAGTGTTTAAAAGACAATATGATCCATGTCCCGTTTTATTTGAGGAGAGAAAAACTACGAAGAATTAAATAAATAAAATACTAGACTTAACAATTAGGAAACTGTATGACTTTCTAATATTAAAACAAATGAACAAGACTTTATTTATGTTTTGGGTCTACAATCTTGCCAAAGATATCTTTCCTAAAAAGAGTAAAAGAGCTTTGGAGTTTTATGATATTAAAATTGCAGTACTTTGGAGCACAACAATGTTAAACTCTGGGGTTTTGACCTTTTTTGTTCAAAGGTTTAAATAGTCTCCTGTCCTAAGTGTAGTTATGAGTCAACATTTAAGCAGAAAAACAAACTAAAAGCAACATACCATACATAATGTGGTGTTTTTGAAAACACAGTTTAAAGGTACCGTCAAACATATTTATCGAATAAGAAAATAAATGAAACTTAGATTCTGTTCAGTCTGAGATTTTGACTATTTTTAAATCTTCTCTTTAAAACAGCATTAAAGAAGCGGTGAACTCCATCAACACGATTGACTTGAGCAAGTTTTCCAGGCTGCTCTCTCGCATCGTACAAAAGCTTCATGTAAAGGTAGACACACAAACACGCTTTGTTTTACTGTCCTTGTGGGAACATTCAATCTTGAGTCCATTTATTCTATATAATCCTGATGCTTAATCTAAACCTAATCATTCCTAGTACATGCCCAACCCTTAATCTAACCCTAACAAGATTCACACCATACTCAATGTAACTTAACATTAACTCGATGCAATTTTTGTCTTTGATTTCTTTATACAAGTCTCCTTGTAAAAAGGGGTAAATGTTAAGACCGGGGTATTATCAACAGAAGGAAGCTTATCAGAATTTTACCCCCGGCCAAGTAGGTAAATATTAGTGAATCTTTCTATTGACACTGCCGCTGTTCTCTTTCTTACCAGGGTGAACGGACATTCAGTGAAGAAGAAGAGCAAAAGCTCCAGGCTGCTCTGTCATTGGATAAAAATGCTCTTAACCTGGTCTTGGAAACAGCGGCCTTTATTTTGGAGCAGGTGGGTGGCTAACATCCTGGGAGATATTATCAGGTTTAATTGCATTTTTTTTAAAGCAACACCAAAGTTTCAGTTTTGGTCGAGTTTGGCACCGCTGTGGACAAAAGCAGTAGTCTTTAGCCGGAAGGAAGAGTGCATTTCCCATGATTACCTGTTCATAGCATCGTGAAATCCTTATCTCCCGGTTGCCTACAGTTGTATTGTAGTACATTTCTGTTTCCAGTGGCTGTGTGAAAGATAAATAGCGATGAGGTAATGAATCTAACTGTGGCGAAACAGTGTCATATGTTGATGTTGAAAATAAGAAACGGGTGAAGTGATCTATGCCGTAAAGCCGTCAGCACATTTGTATTTGTTTTGTGTGGCACGGTTCCTGCCACCCTCTTCAAAGTTGCTTACTGCCGGTGAAAGCGATACGGGCACGTTCTGGCCATGACAGAGGTGTCATTCAATGATCTGTAATTCAATGTATAATCACAAAAGTTATGACAATATTTTAAGAAGATTGAAAAGGTTATTTGTGTTGCTTTAATAACATGCTACAAAAATAAACAAAAACATTATTATTCTCTTGTTTTATTTATTATTTTGAAAGAAAAGTATTTAATTTCTTTCCTTTGTCTTATGTTGTCAATGATGCCATCACAAAGACTCACTCTGATGTAATCACTTGCATGTGAAACAAAAATATTTGGATAATGTTTGGACCCAGTTTTACCAGCAGGGGTCACTGTTATGTTTTGAATGAGTGCATAAGACAACAGTTTCATCACTATCCGCAATTGTTGCCATCCCTTTGGATTGAAAGATGTCCCAGTGGCAGAGCAGGCGCACCATATGCAGATGCTCCAGTCATCAGAGCAGCGGTCCCTGGTTCGATTCCTGGCTCATTGTAGTTGCGATATGTCACCCCTTTCTGTCTCTGCCCTTCCAAATATCAATGTATTGTTAAATTAAAGACACTAGTGCCACAAAAACATTTACAAAAGTTCCCTTAAAACAGTCTTGGTGAGCTTACGCTGAAGCAGAATATTTTAGATTTTCTTCCTTTAACATCTTGTCTTTTTTTCTGCACGTTGTTGCAAGAAAAACAAGGCTCCTCTTCAAACCTTACATGTCACAGTATCAGTAGAAGTTTTTAGACTTTTAACACGCTAAGATTAAAAAGGGACCATATAATTATTAATAAACATTCTTTTTTTCTGTGGTCTTATTCAACATTGTTTTATTTAAGTTGAAATTTGTTTATTTCCGTCTCATAGGCAGCATATCATAGCATAAAGCCAGCCTCGCTGCAGCAGCAGCTTGAGGAGATCCATCTAAACTCGGATAAAGCCGAGGTGTTCTCTCAGTCCTGGGCGGCCGCTGGACCCGAGCTGGTGGAGAAGCTGAAGCGAAACATGTTTGCTCACAAGAAGGTAGGCCCAGATACAAGGTAGATTATTTTGGAAATTTCTTTTCAACACATGATGAAAACTATTTTTACAACTGCTTAAAGAGTGTAAAAAGACAAAAGGAAATTACATAAGAGTCCGAACTTACCACACCTTCAACCTTTTACCAACTTTAAAAACCACGTTAAAATCTTGCTATTACATAAGAGCTGCTACTGGCTGAATAGTATCACCGAAACTCCTCTAACATCTCACAGGAGTCGCAACATTAAAACTTTAGGGCTTATTTCTCTCTGCACCCTCATCGAAGACTGACTCTTCAAACGGCCTTTCCCTTCGAGAGACGGCATCTAACACAGAGGAGACAAACAGCATGTAGACATTAGCCTGGAGTTGGTGTTGCTGTCACGCTTTCAGAAGTCTCACCTGCCTCTGTCTCATAAGTCATCTCTCCCTCCCCTGAGAATTAGTAAGTCGAAGGCGGTGACCGATTCTCTGGAGGCCATCTGCTGCTGCTGTGACTTTGAGCAACAGTTTATTTGTGTGTTAAAAAACACAGTGCAGCTGACAGGTGTACAGTTTCTCTCATGGACTTATTTGTACATTTAACAAAAATCTGTTTCTTTTATAATTTGAATGTGCATGATATATTAAATGTTATATTTGCATTGTTTCATGATATTTTGTAATAAATTGATTTGCTACAAATCAATATTAATATTAATATTACCCATTTGACAATCAAACAATAAAATGCCCTACTGAATATGTAAGATTGGTACCTTGGGACTGAAGACTTTAGGGGCTGAACATTTAAACTAAAACATTTTACTTTTACTAAAGGGTAATTTAGATTAATATTATAAAATGTGAAAATTCTAGTCAGATTAATGAGGGTATATGGGACTTTTGGCACATATTTTAATACATTTGTCACAGTTTATAAATCAAAGGTTAACAAAATGCACATAACTGTGAGCAATCATTTAAATATGCAGATCCAGTTTTAAAACCTCAACCACTATGATTAAAGACGAGATTTTTCAAAATAAATGCAATACTCTGTTCAGAAGTGTCTCCAGGAGTCAGGAACTTCCTTATTTTGAATGTAAATTTAAATGTAACTCCGGGGAATATTAGACTTTGGAAAAGTTGTCCGAATCAGCGTATGTGTTAATCTCCACCATAATTTTGTATGTCAGTGAATGGATTGATTTCCATACCCTGAAATTAAATTGGTGACCATGATGTCATCGGTTTTCTCCGGTCATGAATAATGTGGCTGTGCTCTCCTCTAACTCACAGCTGTCCTCCGATCCTGTGGAAGGAACCCAAACCCAATAAGTCACTCCCAGTTTATTATTATGGCCTCCATCTGAATCGTAAAACACTTAGATGTCCTGCCCTGACTCAGTGCTGCTAATCTATCATGCCGCATCAGCTGACTGATGAACCATTTCTGTATAAATCAGCCAAACCAGAGAAGGGAGGGGCTGGGAATGCTGTGAGAAGGTTTTTTGTTTGGCCACTTTTAACATGTAGACTCTCTGGTAAGAAGTTTATTAAAAGTGGTGGAAAAGGTTATTAATTGGACGCTTTATAACCATGCCAGTATATTGGCTTTGACATGTATTTTTTTTGTTTTTTTAAAGTTTCAAATCCATTTCATTTTCTGTCAAAAACCTTTAAACTCTTTTTAATGAGACGCTAAAAAGAATGCTCACTTGATTAACTCGTTTTGCATCGGTGTGCTGCACATAGTTGAATGTAGGTTACATTATCTATTTTCTTTTACTGTTTAAAAACAATATTTTTTCAAGGCTACATGTGTGTGGAAACGTGTGGAACTTCCTGGTTTGCACTTCTTTAAAGTTTGTTAAACAACCATTTATTTAATGTCAGCGTTCTTAAAAGTTTATGACCATACCGTGTCTTCACTTGACAAGGTTTTTGCCCACTCTAGCTTTCAAGGTTTCTCAAGATATTTTTAGATTGTAAAAATATCTGTCAGCCAACATCTTCAGGTGACCCCATAGTATGTTTATCCATTTAGTTCTATGGCCTTTGAAAACTTGAAATTTATTTTTGTAAATTCCTTCTATATGTAAACTACCTACTTCATTACTACAGATAAAATGAAACTTTTTATGGTAATTCCTGCATATTTACATTGAGGTTTATCAAAAAAAGTAGCTAAACCTTTTAAACACAATACCCTCATCCACATTGACAAATATCTGAGTTTTATCTGATAAAGTAACCCCAAAGCATGATGCTGCCACCAGCAGATTGCACTTATCAGTATGTTGATCTATTAGTGTCCTGTTTTAATTCTGAAGTTTCTGTATAGGCAACCATTGTTCACAAACAAGGAATTTGACTTTAGTTTTTAAATGCTCACATTATACTGACATTTAGATTTAATATATAAACTTTAAGAGGAAAAAACAGAATATGAAAGCCTTGACTATTTACTCAAGTGAGATTAAATGTTGATGTTATAGTTTGCTGCCGTTTGTGTTTTTAAGCTGGACTTTGTTAGCTGGCAGCTGAACCTGCAGATGGCCCAGTCCAGCCAGGCCCGTCTTAAGTCTCCTAGTGCTGTCCTTCAGCTGGGGGTCCGTAATGAAGATTCTGCGGTAGGAACACACAAATACATCAACTACATGACTCTGTCTTGTTTCTGTGAAGTGGTTATACTTACGTGCATCTACTTTAAAACAAAATACCTGAAACTGTCAGTATGAAGCACTTATTGGACTGGTGTCCCCCATTTATGCCCAACAAGAATCATCTACACTGTCTGTTTTTTTTTTTTTGCGTTAAATATTAGTAATTTCAAAGCTGTCTGTCTTTACTTAAGGAGAGCCTGACATCTGGCTCCACAGTAACTGTAGTGTAAAGAGCAGAGATCAGGGAGCTTGTTATCTGTAACCTCCAGGGTGTCTTCGTTCTCTAGAGAAATTCCCTTTGTTGCTAAAAACGAACAGCTTGTAATATTTACTGTGCATGTCTGTCTTACGAAGGTCTTTATGAATGTTTTTGTGAGTTTCTCTTTTTGCATTTTTAATAATCTCTTTAAATTATGCATTAAAATAAAGCTTAGGGTTGGTCATATATTGGAAAACATGCAGACATCGAGTTTGTTTGTTTTTAATTGGTTGGAGCTTCATTTTCTCCTTTACATGTATCTGTTAACAAACAATTAAATAGGAAGTTTTGTGGGAACTTTAAATTAAATATTTTTTTTTTTCTATACAGTTGATTCTTTGATTCAACTTACCTCCAATGATTGTCATGGTGCTGTTAATACTCCAAAAAGAAAAGTTAAATTGTATTCTGAAGGGTTTGAAGGGTTATTCTTCAATGTCATGGATGCTGAAGTATTTAGTTCGCTTTAGCCTCCACTTGGTTGCTATGACTTTCCTCTTAGCTGTTGTTTCAGTTGAATAGTCTCTGTGTTTTTTCTTCTCACTTGTTTGGACCGTGCCCCGAGATGACCCTAAACTTGTGATGAGGCATGTGGCATATTATGGTTTTTGCCATTTTTAATCAAAGCCTTAAAGTGTTAAAGTGGGGGGAAAAAATACAGTTTTATCTCTGAAGAAAGATGTTTTAACTCAATCTCCTGGGCTGGATTCTGCAGTTTTTCCTTTGGCTTTCAAACGGAGCATTAATATATTTAAATCCACTTAGATTTGTTGTTCTGCTTGGTGGAGAAATGTGGGTGGGCTAAAAACAAGCACTGCTGAAAGTTAAAAGGAGAAAACTTTTGAAATGTACTTCAGTTGCTAGCCGGCAGGGGGCACTCATGTTTCACTGGTTTAAAACATCTGCTTCAGAAGCACTGGAACATCTGAGATGGATAGGACTCCTCTGACTGAGATGATGCAAATGGATTTTTTACACTTAAAAAAAATACAAAAACCTGACTTCCTCTTGGTATTTTCTTAGTAGAGCATATTTTTTTATTTTTTAACTCCTGTTAAAAATGTATCTGTATAACTCCTGGTCCGGGAAGGCTTTTGCAACAACTTAGCATAGCTGCAAGTGTGATTACCACACAGGTTAAACACCCTGGTTGCTGCTAATTGTCTAAAAGGGAGGGGCAAGCTGCTAATTGGAGAACTCAGCAAATTAAAAGGTGACGAGGAAAGATGTGATAAGACAAACAAGTGAAAGAGGATGTGAAAACAGCTAAGAAAAGGATAAAGGTACTAAAATAGTGACGATGGAGAGCGCGAAGGAGAAGGAAGATTTTATTGATCGCTATAGAAGCTAAGTGGAGAGTTAGACACTCCTGCATCTAACCAGCCTCGTACTTTATTAGAACTCTCCCTGAAGAGCGGAGGAGGTGGAGAACTGGCAGAGCATCGCATATCTTTTTCCCCCAATCAATTTGTGCCATGCAACGCATCACAAATGGAGTTCAAAAGGTGTTAGAAGGAATACAGAAAGTAGAAGGACTCTACAGTTCAGCATCATCTCCTCTGCCTTTTAAAATATGTACTGCCTTGCAAAATGTTTTACAAATCTGACAGGTGCGTTATGCAATAATGCCTGCTATACCATTATCTCATTAAATAAAATACATTTATCTAATCGGTAAACAAAATCCAACTCATTCATCTGTTCTGATAAAGGCACCAGATGTTTCCCAGAGAACATTAGAGAACAAGAACAGACTTGCAATTGTTCGTAGATATGGTGCCCACCTAGACTGACAGACTATATATATACAACAATATGAAATATTCTTATTAAAATGCATGTTCCCCAGAAATAAAATGGTTTCTCTGAATGGGACTGCAGCAAACCCACAGCTCAGGTGGGAGAGTCTGTGCACAGGAAAGCATTTAGTGGGCACACCATGAGTCTGTTTTTTATGGAAGGGTTGCAAAGCCATTGTTGAAAGAAAGCCATTTATTATTTACTGCCAGCAAAGTTGAGGACACAACATGTAGAAGAAGGTGATTCAGGCAGACTGGAATTGACCATTTTGGCACACCACAAAAACACTGTGCATGATAGAAATCCAATGGTGCATGCTCTGAATACATTACCTACACTGTAAAGTATGGTGCTGGCAGTATCAGGCAGTGGGGAGGCTTTTTCTGCAGAGACAGGAAAGCTGGTCAAAGCTGATGCAGATATTAGTGGGGATAAATACATAATACTACTTATAGACATCAGGTTTGTGATAGACTTGGAAATACTGAGGAGGTTTGACTCCTTGCAGCAAGAGACTAAACAAACTGCTTCAGCTAAGATTAATTAGTTTAAATCAAAACATATTAATGTGCTAAAAAAGGCCTGACCTTAATCCAGAATAATATGTGGAAAAGTTCACTCTCTCTTCAGTCTCATTATTATGCCAAGAAGAATGAACAACAAACTTTATTCTCTAGATGTGCAAATCTGAGAAATACCCACTAAGACTCGATGCTGTAATTCCAGTAAAATTAGGTTTTAGAAAGTTACTAAATATTGACTCAGTGGGTTGTTTGAAGGTTTCTGAACATTTTCAGATTTTTATGCAACAAAAGATTTTTAAAAATGATCTCCATCCATTATCCAAGTATGCACCGTTTTCTGTTGATCCTTCATATAGAAATTCTAATAAAATACATAAAAAAATGAAAAAGAAATTTCTTTCTTTTCTTCTATGAATAGTCACAGCTATTAAGATTTTGATTTTGAAATATTAAATACCTTTCTTCACTCTCTCAAATAATACCTAACGCTCTCGTTTTGTAAGTTAAAATCACTTAAATTATATCCTTTTGCTAAGTTTCTCAATAATTAGATTAGATTTGTCAGATATTTATTTATTATTGTCTCCAAAATCAGAAATGTATGTAAAGAATGATTAATATCTCTACAAACAATGAAGGAAAGCCCAGCTGCTGGTGTGACAGCTTTGGAAACATCTGATAGGTTAACTGAGACACTTGAGTTAATTGAAACCACAACTGTGGATGTATTTTAAGGAAACACCTGGGAGAAGCTGCCTTCTCTTTGATGCTACAGGAAAATCAAAGGAAATAAGCCAGGATCTGTTTAATCCTTGGGAACATTTTCAGGTGCTTGAAGGAACTGCGTTCGTTTGGAGAAAGGACATATTCAAAACTGTAGACTTTATGTAAATGTCCAACCATCATACTGCTGAGAAAGGAGGCCCAAAAGAAGAACAGGTTTTGATCCAGAATGCTTATATCGACTCCAGAACAAAAGCTGTAGATATTGTGAAGCTGCTAGCCGAAGCTGGTAGGACCCTTTGATTTGTCCACTGTAAAACGTGTCCTTTACAGAAATTAGGTAAAAGGCCACACTGAGGGGAAGAGGCCATCACAACAATAGAACCGCAAAAATTCAAAGTGAAATTTGCAAATGTGCTTAGAAACAAAGACCTTCATTTATGGAGGCAAATCCTGAAACTGGATAAGTCTGTAGTCCAAATTTCACTGCATTTGAAGGGAGAAGAGGAAGAGCTGTAAACCTTGGAAAACAATTCCAACTCTGATGTATGGTGGTGACAGCATCATGCTGGGGGTATCAGTACTGATCAGTGACATGAGCAGAGGTGGAATAAATCATTTATTGTGGGAATGAATAATGAACAAAACATAAACCGAGACAAGAGGTAATGCGGAATTGAGCAGGGATAACGCGGGACTTGAACATAAACAGAAACAAACGGATGATATCAGAAGAGAATTGCGGGAACTAAGGATTGTGAAAAGAACAAACAATGGAAATAAACAAACCGGCGGAAAAACTCAGGATGGGAAAACTAATGAGAAATGCAATGGGAACTGGAGGCAACAAAGGAGCAAAACCACTGAAGAGATAAACTATCGGAAACAAACAACAAAGAGGGAAACGAGGGAAACCGGAATCCAAAAAGGAACAAAACTACTAAAGAAATACTGAGAAGGGGAACGGAGGAAAAAATGGAGGAGAGAGAACCAGGACAGAGAACCAAGCGAGCAGAGGCGGTGAAGACTGGCAGGAGATGGAGCACATAGACGATGAGGAGAGTATGATCCAGCGGTTAGTGAATGATTGAATGATGCTTAAATACTGAGGAGCAGGAGGTGGAGCAGTGGAGAAGATGACCAGATAATTGGAAACAGGTGGAAAAGATAATGAGGGAACTGAAGCTGAGGGAACATACATAAAAGAACAAAACAAAGACTAAACCAAAATAAAAAATAACCAAAAGAAAACAATAACTAATAATAATAAAGTAAAACAAGACAACTACAGGAAACTAAACAGAACAAAAACACAGATCATGACGGGGGTTGTTTTACTTCAGCATGTTTAAAATCTAGTGGCACAATGAAGAAAAGATATTATTTGGAAATATTTAAGTAGCACCAAAAGATATCACCCAGAACATTTAAGTACCCTAACAAATGGGTTTTCCAAATTACCATAATAATATAGCCAAAGTGGTTGGTTAGGAAGTAGCTTAAGGTTAGCAAAGACAACATTTAGGCACCAAAATTACAAATGGCTGACCTCAGTTGTATAGAGAACCTGACTCGGTTACACCAGTTTTGCCTGAGGAATGGGCCTGAACTCTAAAATACTGAGAAGCTTGAGGATAAAGACCATGCTACCAAATAGTGTGGAAATGTAGATAAACTTCTGATTTTGAATATATTCAAAAATAAACCTCTTTTTACAAATTATTTCTGTTTATTATGTTAGCTTTTAGCAAATTGAAACATTTAGTTAATTCTGGTGTCAACTCTACTGATGTTAGTCATGATTCTTTGTCACCATCTTAATAGCATCCCATCCATAAAGACTTGCGCTAACTAAAGTGAAAAGTCTTTGCTTCCTAAATGAGGCATTTCAGATAATCTGTGTTGCACATTTCCTTGCAATTAGGCCTCGATATTTTACGAGTGAGGTAGTTTAAATATGCTCATAAAGATTGATTGAAATATCATTAAGTACAGGTGTGATGTAAAACTTGTTGCACAGCTTGTTATTTCAGGAAAGGAAATCTACATTTCGTTTCCTCCAGTGACCTTGATAAAGGGTCTGATGTGAGCAGTGGAGGTATAGGGTCCAAGGGATGTTGAAAGGGAGGGTAAAATAACAGAGGAAGATGATGGATTGATAACACCAAGATCACGGTGGGGGAAAAAGACGAATTTGAAGCAAGTGAGAATTTGTTAAAAATCTATCCTCCAGTTCCCCTTCGGGTACATGAAGTGCTTATGGTAATAGCAGATGTCTACATGGTAAGCCTCAGGGAGATCTCTTTTTTTAGTTGGTAATGATATGCAGAGTTTCTCTTTGATCAATATTCAACAACAAACATGAATGTGTTGTTTTATCTGCATTACAACAGTTTTTTTTATCTTAATCCAAGCTGCAGAAACCTTAATTTTATTGTTTTATTTTCATCGCAAACAACTGGTTATTGAATTTTCTGATTCAGAGATCTGTTGTCAGTTTAGATTTGTTTTTAAGCTGGAGGATGTGGTGCTTGAAACAATCTGCTAAACAATCTGGTTTGTGAGTTTTAGGAGATTTGACCATGGTTTACAACTATTCCCATCAGGTTTTCTCTCTGCCCCAAAGAAAGTAGTTCAGCCACCTTTTCTTGTTCAGAAGTGATTGAGTGGAAGATGGATAGATAGTGCCTCATCTAAATTAATGTGAGTGCTGCTCTGGTATGTTTGTGAAGAAGAGATGGGTGAACCAAAGAACAAATGCCTTGATTTACTGGTATTCTGCATCCAAACTCTTGCTTATAGTCATGAAATATTTATTACCTTTGAAAGTACAAGGTAACCAAGGTGAAGGGAAGAGCTCAGTTGTTTAGAAAGCTCAGAATAGAGGTGAAAAGAGTCAGCTGGGATGGTTTTGGAATTTGATCAGGATGCTGCTTTCGTCCCTCTCTTCAGAGGTTTTCTAAGGATATGCCATTGTGAGACATGGCTTCTGACTTTTGTATGTCTTGGGATCTCTCAGACTCCAGAACTAACTTTGTGACCTGACCGTGGATAGGCTAGAGATCGTACAGTTTAAGAAAATAACTTGGAAGATGCAGCTCAAGCAACATAACCTTAAAAATGATCAATATTTTACTACTGGTGTTAATGGGCAGGTTCCTTGTAGTGATGCATTCTTCTTCAGGCATCGATAAAAGATCTGCAAATCATCTCATAATAAAATTAATATTTATAATTTTTCATCCCAAAAATACCTTTTTTGTTTTACATGATCAGAATATGTGAGCCATTTTCGTCAAATCCGTATCCTCCCACAGGGACCAATGCAATATGAACAACACACGTTTACTTACTTTTAAAGCATATAGTAAAGACCTTTTTAAAAAGATACTATGATGTAAAATCTTTTTTTTATTTTTTATATTATGTTATAATGTCATTCTCTGATCAAAAACATACCCAGACTGTTGCTTTGATGCATTTAGGCATGCTTAGGCAATCCTTCAATTCCCCATGCCTAAACTCTTGCCCCCAGTGAACGGCCCTCCCCCACCCAGCTTCGCCAGACTAGCGGCAGCAGCAAATAGAAAACACCTGCTGGAACTGAGCGACAATATACTGAGTTAATGTTTACATCTAACAACATTAGATAACGTAGCTCCTTTATACAGCAATATACAGCACTGCTAAGAACATCTATGGATACCATGGAGAAGCTGCGTTTTCATGAGTGTCAGAAAGGTTAGGGCCTTCTTAAAGAGACATGGGTCCATTTCCGAGCTAATTCGTAATTAAAGATCAATCAATATTTTACTTTGGAAACAGAAATTGCTTTAATAAGCATTAAGTTGGAGTAATTGTAGATAAGAGTAAGGATCTTCATAAACAAATGTTGGCAAGAGTATTTTGACATTTTGAATGCCCTACAATAGTTTAATGACAAACACAATTCTGGGTAACAAAAGGGATTTTTTATTTTCTGTAATGTGAACACAGACTGGATTTAGAGGGTCACTCACAAATACATTTATCTTTTACCCTCTAAAGGGAAATTATTCTTTTTATTCCCGAGGACATGCATTTATATGCTTTGGAAGACAAGAAGTATTTAAAAATGAAGACTATTTGTTTCTCTTTTGTCATTATGTTCAGAGCTGCTATTTCTCTTCTGTTTTATTTATTTATTTATTTTTAAAATAACAGTTGTGAAGGGGGCTCTATGCTTTTGCTCTCGGGAAGTTAAAAAATCACTCACTTTGTTTGTTGCCATTCCTCCTCTATCTTTGGTTGAAAAGTGAGCATCTGGTCACATTTGTGGCGACATTAATGCCGCAGACTATCTACTTACATAATAAACAACAACAGATTTCAATATTTATTTATTTTGAACGTGCCAGGCCACAAAAGCACATTGAACTAATGAGCTCATATAGTTTCTACACGCTGGCAGAGGCCTCAAGGGATTTATTTTGTTAATAGCTTCAGACAGAGTGGACAAAATTAGAATCACTAGAGACCAAGTCAGGGAAGTATGTGTAGCACAGTGGACAAAAAAACAGGGAACTTGTCGATATTGTCAGCGGAGGCTGTAACTGAAATGTCGAGGACAACTGGAATTGTAACAACTGGGTCTAGATGAGGACCCAAATTTATCCTCAACAAACGGTGAGACTGATGATAAACCTCATCAAACCTCATTTACTTGAGTCCTGAGTGTCAAATTGCATAATCACAAACATAAACCTGAGGTTTTGCACAATTCATTGATAATTAAATGCTTGCTGCAGCCCGACTACCTTGCCAAAGTTTTACTAGTGTAATTTTAATCTTGGCGATAAGTAACTTTTTGTAAAATATATTGATGTGCTGCAAATGTCTGTTCTGTTGCTTCTGCTGCTTTAAATACTGCATCAGTGTGTACTGTTTTTATAGGGTAGTCAACTATCCTACTTATGACTGTATAAGTCATAAAATATCTACTTTTCTAAATTTCTGAGCAATTAATTTGGGGTTTTCAGTAAATGTATAATTATAGCCTGTAAAATTGTAATGAATCTATATATCATATGAGTTCCACATTTTGATCTGAATTAAGCACATTTTTGGATATTATTCAAATTTATTTAAATGCGTCAGTGACATATTTTAATGAAATGTTTTAACAAACGTGAAATAGGGGTAAAAATTACTTTCTCTGTTCTCCCTCTGTCCTAATGTGATGCTGCAGTAGTTAAGTAAACCAATAACTTTAACCAAAACTCTTGCAGCACTCTTTTCTGATTTTCTCAGTAGCAGAGTATCTGTTAGGATCACAGAAGCTGAGCAGTAAAATGTTCTCATTCAAACCCAAGTGCCTCTATGTAAGATGTGTTAAGTTGCAGGATCCTAGTGTTGCATTAATTCAACTCACCGACTTCCTCCTCTTATTCATCCTTACATAACTGAAACAGAATATACCTCGATAAAGGGGGGACAGACTGCTTATATACACATGTATCATTTTAGCCTCATTAAATCAGAGAACATTGATAGTTTGTATTCATCTCTTTCAGTTTAAAGTTTATATGCATCTGTCTGATGTACAATTATAGCCTGACTGTTAAATATTGCTCCATTGTACTACTTTTTAAAATATTCACCCCCAATATACGCAGTAAAACTGCATACAACATGATGCTGCCCCCCCTCCCTTACCTCCAAATGTATTGCCGTTATGTCTTTATCAAACAAAAGGATATTCACAGATTAGGGTATTTCTACACATTTGGAGTATTGCAATAGGGCTATAGAATCAGAATCAGAAATCTTTATTTGTCGTTGTTCCCGAGTAAACAATAACATTTTTTTAGCAGTTTTAACCAATTAAAACCGTGAAAAGAATAGTACAAAAAGAAAATAAATATTCTAAAAGTTATACATAAAAATAGCCAGCCAGTAACATGTCAAGTAAAATTCTGTCTATGTATTTTAACTTCCCAAGCTCCATTTTCACTGCAAATCATTTTGAAAATGCAGGTAATTAGAAGTAATATCAAATTATTCTCAATAGGAGAAAATAGCTCTGGCAATACTGACCAGTCTGGAACAGAAAAGGTGTAATTTTATTTCATTTCCGACATTAGGCATAAAATACAACTACACTTTTTTATGGGGTGTATGTAAACATTTGGTTTGAACTGAATGACATCATTTTTTTGTTTTTTTAAGATTTCAACGACATTGAGTTTTCTGTTTTTGTACCCCAAGTTATACCAGAGTCAAAGTTGTGGAAACCTGCTTGTTTTTTTTGTATTTTTTGTATCAAAGCATCAAACATAAAAGCCAATTTTTTTTTCTTTGTCACACAAGTTTTTTTCTTTTCTGTTTCTTACACCATGAGTGCTGTAATCATTGAGGAACGGAAGCTCTTTGTTCAAAAAGCAAACAACAACCCAAAGTCTCACGCGCTTGACGCGCAGTTTGAGCCCCCTGAGTGAAGCCTGTGACTTTACTTATTAACGCTGCGTGACAAGGAGCGCAATTAAGCCTTGTCGGGGTTTTTTTGTGTTTTTTTTTTTTTACTTTGTACGAGGAGGTGCTGTGATCAGAGCCTCGACGAGCATCCCTCCCTGCCTCACGTGTCTCTGTCAAACCAGCACAAGTTTGATCGCAACTCAAAGCCACGAGTTACGTAAAAGCGTCGTTCCTCCCTCCCACACACTGCCGGCCGAGTAAGCTGTTGCAACCGAATGTGCACGGATTCCGATGGTTTCTTTTTTCTTTTTTTTTTTTACCTTCACCGTCAAAGGGATTACATGATCCAATCGATATATTGGAGAGGCTCGGATCTAAACAGGGCCAAGTTCAGATCGGTCTCTCCGAGCCACCCACCAGCCTGTCAGCACAAAAGCAGCTTTGTGTCGGCCTCTACTTGTCTTGCTCTACATGTCCCAGGATGCTTTGTTGCTTTGTGTGCACATCTTTTGTAAGGGGTCTCTCGCCATCTCTCTCCGTCTCTTTATCCAGCTCTCCCTCGGCCCTCTACTTTCCCACTGGTGATTTGGTTTTTTTTTGTTTTTTTTTTCCTCCTGTGGGATATGGGATCCCATTCATGGAGCGCACATTGTTCGGCTCTTATCCATTCCAACGGATGGGCCCCGGCAGGCATAACGGGTGACTGTGGGTGCCCTCCTTCCTATCCCTGCCGCCACACCACTCTCTGCTCTTTGCCATACCATGATGTCATGGGTCCTATTCGCTCCTGGGGTACCCATTGATTTTTCTCTCCCCATTACACACTCCATATATCTCCCCTCTCCACCCCTTCTACCCCCCTCACCCTCAATCCTGCACTCCTTTTTATCCTCAGCCAATCACTTTCTCAAATTCTTTATCCTCTCAATAGATGCCTGGAGGATTTGGGGATGTTTAGATGTTGTTTAGCACACCCACGGTACATGCTTGAAACCCAACATAGGAGAGCCATCAGGGCCGCCAAGACCAACTGCAACTCGTTTTAAATCTTATTTGTTTAACTCTCCCCCCCCATTTTATTTTTACATCTTCCACTACTGTGATCAGCTTGTCTTTTTCTGTTTGGGGTATTCAGCCACTTCTGATTCACAACCGCTTTGTAAAGTAATCATTAATTCCCCCCCCTTTCCCGTTCTCACTTTGCTCACTGGGTTGCCATTTTGCCGGGGTTTTACAGTGACAGTAAAAAGGAAAAATTATTTCTGCATTTCTTTGTGTTGCCATTTGTTTTAGATAGGCTGCTTTGCCTCTTGGCTGAAACATGCAGGGATGAGAAATCTATTTCAGTTTAAACAAGAACCACTGATTGCACAAGTGCCGGGCCAAAGCACATCCATTCATAACAGTGAACGTTTTCTGACAGCCATGAATGAGGTGAAAAGGCTGTTTTTTTTCTCTTTGTCTTTTCAAATACCCAGTTTGGTAATAACATAGACATATTATCAAGTCATGAAGCAAGTTGCTGTATTACTTATGTGATTTCTTTTTTCTTTGTATGCCTCCAGCTTCTCTTGGTATGCCTGCATTCTACTATGAAGAGATAAAAAAAAAAAATGATGATATAGGCTACAAGCCTTTTTGTTAACGGAAATAATGACTATAACAACTAGGTTGTCATCTGACATTAAGTGTTTGCAGGGAGAGCTTCGTCTCTCTGTATGAACAAATTGTTGTGAGTGTCCAACTGGACAACCAGACTCTAATAATTGTAGTATTTAATGGAAATGTTGAAAGAGAAACCACAGGTTTTTGAAATTGTCTGTCTTCACAGCTGCATGTTTAGTTTACCTGAAGCCTAGATGCAGAGGGTGCGTAGAGGTGATATGAAAAGTCATTGCAAAAGAAAATACCTAGATAAACACTTTGAGAACATTTTGCACTTTAAATGTGACCCATACTCTCTGCATCTCATTGAGAAAAAGAAACAAGATGTTTTTGTAAGGTAACCTAAAAATGCATCTTATTGGAAAAATAAGATTTGTTTAAAAAAAACATCTAAATTTATGTTGTTGAAGAAATATTCAGGGAAGATGAAGGAAGAGTAAATGGAGAAAGATTAGATGGGGGAAAAAAAGCAGTAATAAGCAGAAAACTCAGACAAATTTTAAATTAAATATTTTAAATATTTCTACTCAGGAGAGACAACGAGCGGAGCAATAGACAGATGGAGACTAATTATCCAGAGAGATCGTACATGAGAGGGGAAACTAGAGAAAAGAAATGCGGTGGAATCTAACTGAATGAATGGCAGAACAGACAGCAAACACAAAGAGATCAGAAACCGGAGAACAGTACACAAGCAGAGCATAACCCAAAAAGAGAGACTCAAAACACCAAACCCGCAGTAGACCGGTAAGCTCGGACGCAGGAGTGCATCAGAATCGGATCATTCACGTTACCAACGCTACCATTGTTTCTGTTTAAGCTCTACTATAAACTTTTCCTCAGCCCCTAATCTTTCTGTCTCTTCCAGAAACATACATTTTCAGCCCCCCCATTTTCCCTCCTTGTCCATGGGAGCGAGAGAGTCTACATACCATACTGAGCACAGGGTGGCTGCCTCGGTAATCGTCCTTCTCTGTCACAAAGTGGGAGAAGTCTTCCTTTATACTTGACTAATCTCCATTTATGTAACAGCTATTACAAACCACTCACCTTCTGTCCATGCAGCGCATTAAAAAAAAGGCCTACTGTGTTAAAATGTTGACCCTAGCCATGGAGGTTAAGTCGGCCCTGTCCCTTCTTCTGGCACACCTGCAGGTGGTTGGTATACTTTCTAAGATCATTGCTGAATTTTCATATTTAATCCATCCCCCCACACACTTAGAAGATTACATTTTGACTGCTTTGTTAGCTGATGTCCCAGTGCCATGTCGTTGTAAGCAGTTTCAGGGGTGACTGCAAAGTTTGAAGGAAGAAACTTTGGGATTTCGGATTGGAAAAACTGTGACTAAAGCCAGAAGTAAGGTAGGAATCTCTAAACCTAGGCTTCAATATTTGGTGATGGAATGACATCTTTTCCTGTTCTTGTTGGATGCGATGCAGAGTTTGGCACCACAGCCTAGTAAATTAGACAGCAGTCTGTTTTTCCTCCATAACGGAGAACAATTAGCTGCCACCAACATAATCTTCTTGGCTCACTAATCGTAATGGCTCACTCACACCTCATGTTTCTTATCTTGTTTTTCTTGGCGCTTTGGTTGATAGTTTATTCGTTTTCCCTGGTGTTCAGCATCAATCTCTCAGATTTGGGGGCCACTATGGATTATTTTTCCTGTTTACACTGGAAAGCAGTGATTGATAGTATTGGATGAGTAAAAATTATTCCTATGTTGAGCATTTCTTGAGTGGTGAAACAGTCCTGGTACTTTTATTTATTTATTTTTTACCCCTTTTGTGTTTAAAAATGTTTCAGTCACCCAGATAGAAACTAATGGTGAGTACTTGTGGGATTGATTTGCTGCATGCTTATTTTGATGTTGAATAGAGCTTTAATAACAACTTGTTACACTACAATTTGTATCTTGTGCGTGTAGTTTTCAGTTTATTTTTGACCGCAAAGAGATGCCGAAAAAGCTGTTTGTAGTTTTTTCTGTACTTCTTCTGTATGCTTTTTTAGTGTTTGTATTTCGTCATTTAAAAATTGTGTATTACTATTCTAATTTTTATGTTGACATGTTATCTATTATTAGTCATTTGCAACCACATAGGTAAAAATGCAGGTTTATATGTGGATCCGTTCACATGCTATGTATCCCAAGAAGCCATATTTTGCTTCCCATGTGATATGTTGGACATAAATAACCCCGTAAATGATTTGATCTGGCAGCTGGCAGATTTACTTTTAAGATACTTTGATTGATTATAAAATGTGTAAATGATTTGTAACACAATACAAGATTGATATCAAATTAGAACTTCTCAATGTAGGTCTTCATCAGACTTACAGCTATCAAACTCTTTTTACAAGTGTGATTTTCACTAGTATTTGATGAGGTGTAAGTCTTTCTGGTTAGAAGGCCTTCGTGTTGTCACCGTAATCTTTAGGTCTTTTCAAGTGAGAACCTGAATTGGATTTAACATGGTGGTAGTAAAACTAATTGGATCCCTTAAAGCTTTATCTGCAAGGGGTATGAATAGTTTTGGTCTTATCTTTATGTTAATTTCATTTAATTTTAACTTGGAAATAAAAACAAAGTTAAACCTGGTCTTTTAAATTGATCCTATTTATAACAAATAATGTTATAGATTTTTTTTTAATATGTCATGACATTTACAGAAATATTAAGTTTTGACTTCTTGCTAGGTGTGCAAGAAGTCATTGGCTAAGCTGTCGTCAGAGGCAGCGGTTCCATAAGTAAACGATACACTGCCAGCCGTCTTTCCAGTTCAGGGATCAGCAGTTTGTAGGTGCCTAAAGTGATTTGTCTTCTTTTCAATGTTTGCAGCATCCTTCTAAGCAGTGTGGGAGGTGAGAACACAATGGCGAAAACACCGGGTACTATTTCCAGACATGTTATCTTTTTCTTCATGGTTAGGTGCCTCTCAGATAGACCATGCCATACATGTTGCTTCTGAACATTAAATCCAAGTTTTTTTTTTGTTGGTTTAGGTGTTATTGATACATTTTCTTTAAATCATCTTAATGATTGATATTTATATTTGTATTCTCTCAAACTCTTGTGGTTAAAGAATAAATATTTTGTAATATCAGCAAATGCTAACAACTCTGCTCTCTTTAGGGATTTCTTCTAGATTGAAGGTAAAGAAAGTCTATATTGTATAGAAAGTGAAAATGCTTGTTTATATGCCTTCAGAAGTCAGGAGTTTGAATAACTGTATGCGAGCACCAGGTAGTTTTTGCTATGTTGTGCAAATTTACAGAAAATTACTTTCATTGTAACACTCTCAGCCTTTTCCTTTATCTCCCACCTTCTGTTGCACATCCTCCCATTGTTTTCACTGAGCAGAATGAATGAGCTGAGCAGCACTGTGCGCACTTTGAGCTATTTTTGGCAGCTTGAATGGATGAGTCACAGTAACATATGAATAGATAAGAAATGATCCTTTTTGCAATTTGTAAATACGCTGCTTGTTCCATTAAACATTTTTCATTCGTTCGTGTCCAACAATTTAGCTGTATACGCTCTCATTCCTCCAAACTTTTCTCTGCACTTTTTTTGTCTCCCTGAATATTTCCAACATACTTTTATGACATCTTAATGAACACCAAAATCTCTCAATTGCTCATTTTTTCATGTGTGACCTTGACAGCAGCGGTTTGTAAACTCAAAAATAGAGTCCCAACTGTCACATGCTGTTACCGTTACGTTGCATGTTAATTGCAGCACAAGCATGTCCCTGCAGTATTTGAGTTGTTAAATCTGCGACTCACGGGAGTAAGTGTCAGGTAAGCCTTATGGTCCATAGACTCAACAGTAGCAGACGTCTGCCCCTGCAGTATATGGAGTATAATTATCTCTTTAATGCTTCTAATGGTGACTCATGGCATTACTATTACATGCAGCGGCTGCATTCCCTGGAAAGGCCAAGTTAGGTCTCTATTGTTTTACAGGGTTTTTAATTAATCTGGTGAAAATTGTTATTTGATTTAGGTATTTTATTTAGATCTGGATAAGTATATAAAACAAATGGTTAATAGAAAAATACTACAGTGGGCCCCACCTATTTGTTAAAAAGTATTTACGGTACAGTTTTAAACTTTTTGCTGCTTTTTCCCAGTCAATCATTGCAAGAAAATCAGGCTTTTTTCATCTCATACTAAAACAAATTATTTAGATAAAATGTGAATTAAATAACAATATACATCTCACTGTGCTGGCAACTTTCATGAATCTGTATTGGTAAAATGGATGTTAGGAAGCTGTTAGATATTGTGATAAACAATTTTAATGCATTAATTACAATAACTTTTGATTTGTAGTTCTGATTTCAGTAGTAGTCTAAAACAATTGTGCTTCTAAAAACAAATAGATTGCATGTAGGTTTAATTACTTATGTCTAAATGAATTTTGTGCACAACACTTTTCGGCGTACAAATTAGCGCTGACTTTTCGTTTTTGACGGCGCTTCAGGAAAAAACAACCCTCGGCACACAACAGGTAAACATTTTTCATCTTTCACCCTGACAATGATTGGAGCTGTAGTTTCTAAATATTGCTTGATTGTCCTCCTTGAGAGTATGGGCTGTTTTTTGGGTGGGTATCTGTCTCTACAAAATAAATGTGGGACAGAGTTGAAAGAGCCTTTGTTTCAGAGTAGACAGAGGAATGAGTCATATGCAAACCTGTTTACAAGTCTGCCTGTCTGTTTCTTGATAATGTGGGCCAGAAACCGAAAAATAAAAAATAAAAAAATCCAGCAGAACGGTGAGGAATGAGAGACAGAAGGAAGAGCAGAATCCCGTTGACCACATGCCTTCTTTTTCCTATCACAGCTAGAAATGTCTCATTAACTCCATACATGGCAAAACGTATATGGTTTTGGTTTTTTCGCTTTGCCGTTGTAGCATGTCAGACTGGAGCCACATTTCTGTGTTTTGAGCCCTTGTTATGAATTATACATGCAGGAGTATGCTCCCCGTTTTAGGCTTAGCACACACTTGAACTATAACCTTGTTTTCCCACTGAAAGCGTCAAAAGCGTCTGTGGTCGCTCTGATCGCTCACATCGCGTCACTTGCCGACGCCTGTTAGGAAAAACCCGAAGCGTCCAAAGCGACGCGATCAAAGTGATCACCTATTGCTAAAATCGTAGATACCCCTATAGTTTTCATTTATTTACCTGCTGCCATAGGAACCTAAAACTCACCAGAAACGCCTACGAGGTCCGAAACCTTCCTCTATGCATCATTTTTCTTTTTGCAATCTCGGTTTATAAATAAGGTGGGGTCGTACAATTCTGGGAAACCAGACACTGCAATTAGTAATTTGTCCTCCATTGTCCCTTTTAGCTCTTTTCTTTATTTGAAATCCAGATTGGCCAACGATTGGCTGCTGCTTCAGTCGCGCCGCTTCCCATTTGCATAAAGTTTAACCTTTCTCAACTTCGATCGCGTCGCTCCTGACGTTCAAAACGAGTCGCTCATATCACTGGCCGCTCCTCATCGCTCGTTTACATTGAAAATGAATGGCAGCCAGATGCTCGCATCGCTCACGGCGCTTTCAGTGGGAACGCACCGAAAGGCATGTCTATGACTTATGACAATAGTTAAAACAGCCACTTACTCCAAACAAATTTAACAAAAATGTGTATAAATACATCCCTAAATGTTAAAAAATTACAAGGAAAAACATTTACGTAGAACAATTTTAAACTTGTGAACTTTGTTTTTTTTTAGATAGTACTCTGACAACTGCTCCATCACCCACACGGCTCCAGATACGTACAGATGCATGTTTTCTTTAGTTGCATCAACTGCTGATGTCAGATCACAACTCAGTGCATGCACACTCTAACGAAATTTTGTTACAGAACACTTGTCTCAGAGCAAGAACACCGGCATACTGTACTTTCAGGATAATCACCTTGTTCGCAGTTACATCAGCCCTTAGGGAAAAACTCAGCGCCGCCTTTTATTTTTGTTCGCTTCAGTCTTTTCAATGATAGAAAACCCTCTTACACAATTTCAGCAGGCTCTTTCTCGTAAACTAGGACATGATCCCTATTTTTGCATCTGCTAGGTTGTTGGTGCGTATTCTCCTTTACGTGTTGTTTTGTCAATAATATTTGTGGGTGGATTCATGTTTGCCCGAGATTTGGCTAAAAAGGAGGGGTCAGTATCTGTCCAAGAGTCAAAAGCACTGAACACAAATAAAAATACAGCAACAAAAAGCTACAAACAATAATGAAAAACATGCTGTAGTTCTGATAAAATTTCTTTGTTTTAGGTATATTTTACGTTGACAAAAGAAATTGATTGTTTCCGCTCACCCATTTTTAGTTGATTGGGTTTAATATGATGGCACATGATTTCCACCTATACCATCTTAAACCTTCAAGTGTTTCACGATTGGTAGTATGTAAATGGTAATTTTTTAACCTTCCCTCAGAAATGCATTAATAATGAAGAGGTTTGGCTAAACTTCTCAATGCATCCCAATTTTATATAATGCTTTATTGGGTTCAGGACTTTGTTCTTTTAAAGTTCCTAACTTGAACTTTTCTTGGCATGCTCTGTATGTATTGTTCCTAAGCAAAACTGAAGGATGAATGAGTTTTGCAGGTCTGCACCTATTGATTCTGTATAACGTTACACTCTACGGGAGCTGTAATAGCTCACTTAGCTTCAAAACAACAGTTGAGAATAGTTATGTAATGTGAATTTTGAGTGACGATTTAAATTGCCGTCAAAAAAGGAAGAAAAAAAAAAAAAAACAGAGAGTGCAAATTGGTTCTACTATATAGACCAGGATACAGAAAACGTATAATTTTGTGATATATTGAGGTTATGGATGAGTGTAATGGAAAGATTGTAAGCTTTGGTGTCGCGATACTTTAAAATGCACATAAGAAGTGGAAACACAGCTAGTGTAGTAGTACAATGCTGGAATGATATCCAGTGATATCCTGGTAATTACTCATTCTTTCAAAAATGGTTTTAGAAATGGCCTCCATGCCAAAGTGATAAATTTTTGGTCTTGATAAATGTGCTGTTAAAGGTAGAAATATATGAATTTTTAAATTTTATTTTTGTTTTCATGAAAAAAGAAATATATTTCTCAGAATTTCAATAGTCGTGCAACTGATGTGGAGCTTTTCTGAAAATCCAAATTATGGAGAAGATAAATGTGTCTGAAGAAAAGAACCCAGGTGACTTTTGGGGAAAGACAAAATAAATAAATTTTATATATATATATATATATATATATATATATATATATATATATATATATATATATATATATATATATATATATATATA
>JAVLVB010000702.1:2938705-2951793 GCA_032876305.1 Orestias chungarensis | reverse complement strand
AGTCTATTCTTTGGGTAGCTACTGTCCTTTTTTAATGTCTGTGTGAAGTGATTAATGGTAAGCGTTTCTTCCAGTGGAAGCATTCATACTCTGTAGACCATAAGTAAACCCTGATCTGTTTCTGCACTGCAACTGTTTTTCTAAATAATATAGGAGAGTAAGGAGAACAGAGGAGAAGCCACTTTAGTTATCATCTCCTTGTCAGTTCTTTACAATTGCCCTCCTCAGTTACACCGCTATTATTAGAAGCTTTAGCTTCAGTTTAGTTGTAGGAAGAGAAATGAAAATAATGGGTTTCTGAGTAACTTTGCATGGCGTTTTTAAATCTGAATTTTAGAAGGGGAAAGAAATGTAACAGCTAAAAAGATAAAGATGGATGCTTTGTTTAAAGTAAACAGGAGTAAACAGGATGATCCTTCAGGGTTATGTTGTTTTGTGAAAAACACATGTTTGGAAGTAGGGGGTGCTACGTTCTTTTTATGATTCACGTTGGTTTGAAAGCCATCAAAGAACACAAAAACCAAAACGGTAAAAAGCCCCTTAAGATCCAACCAGATACGTTTGCAGTATCAAAGCCTGCTAAGGTCAGATATGTACAGATTAGCCGGGAGATGATGGAGAGGCAAGATTGCCCAAAATAAAACTGAGGTGCTGAGATATCGATATCGTATATCGATGCTGATATGTGCAGAGGATAAAGCAAAAGCTGTTGCCTGTTGTGGCTTTGGTAGTTCTGTCATATTAATTTGCATGCAAATGGAATGAGATACAACTGGGGCAGGAAACGAGCTGTTTGGTTATAGTCCAGCCCCTTTTAAAAACGTGGCTAGCTAGCTTCCTCTTTTGTAACCTGGCATCCACTTCTGCTTTAAGGCTTTAATGTGGATTTAAAAAGTGGGAGTCATGGATTGTCAGTTCTTTGTTGAAGTAACATCTGTTCGGGTTAAATTGTGGCTCTGATCAGACAGATGAGCCATTTCTGTTCTGAGCTGCATCTCAGAGAACTTGCGTCAGGGTTTGTGCCTTCTGCACTGTCAAAATAGCAGCAGAGACAGACGAGGGGATGAAGGCTTTGAACGCATGTAGAAAAAATCTCCCCATCTCTTGTGAAATGCAAACACTTTCCTCTACCTTTATAAATACTCTCAGACAAAGTCAGCTGCCTCCTTTGGTCATATATTCTCTTTGCTTTGTAAGGCTGTGCTGGGAGACTCAAGGCACTCTTTCTCAGATATTTTCTTTGCAAAGAAGATTTTTGGCGTGCTTCTTAAAGGGCAGCCCCAAGCTGAATAAATGGATATGTATTTCTGTATAGTTGAGAATGTATTTGAGATTATTTCTTGTATGGTATAAATAATAGAGCGTGCTTCAATTGAAATAAGAAACAAAATAAAAAACACATCCAGACTGACAGCTTCACCCTTGATGCTTTAGTCTTTTAAACATTGAAAACCAATTAGGTGGGTCAGGGGCCCGGGGACGTTGGCAGAACAGAATTCAGCACCAGTGTTCTGTCACCAGCAGCTTCAGTCAAACAGCATGGAGAAAATAACACAGTCTTTAATTATCTCAAACTCCCACATGAAAGGGATTTATGCACAGTTTCAGGGACAAAAATGGCACAGAAGAGTTTAGTTTTCATAGAGGATCTAAAGCCGCATTTCCTATCTGCTGTCAAGATACTTGTAAGAAAGCTTATGAAATGTAAGAAGAGGGAAATGGAAATTATATGATTTATGTAAATGTCTCAATGGCTGAGAAAAACGCCCAAGAATGGACTGATTTAGTCCTATTTTTACTTTATTGCGTCTCCTTTTAAACTAAATCTAATGTGTTTTCCTCCTTATCCAGCACTTCACCTCAGTGGGATTTAATGTCATGTTTCTAATTTTGCAGTTTAGCTGTATTTTTTTTTTGCTAGACTTGCTACAAATTTGTAGGATATTAGAACTCATTTCCAACTTCTAAGCAGTGAAATTGAAGCTGTAAGAAAGCATGTAACACATATGATGCATTTATAAATTAGAGTTTTATTATACAGACAACTTATATTTGTGATTACAAGTCTGAGATATCTGACACAGGCGTCACGGTCAGTACAGTGGTTTTGCGTCATGAAGCTGCAGTACAGTTAGGGTAAATTAGCAGGTGGGGACATTTTTAATGACTCTTTAACAATTATGAAGTCTTAACTGCTGTGACAGAATCATCACTTATAGTTTAATTGCTTAAAATCAAGTGTTTTTATTTTCACAAAGTGGAGATAAAGAAACACTAAAGAAGTTTCAGCAGTAGTGTTTTGCCAGAAAGAAGACTGCATTTCCCATGATGATAAGCGAATAGCGTCTTAAAATCCTGATCTCCTGGTCGCCGGCAGTTCGCTTGAAGTACATTTATGTTTCCAGTTGCTGCGTGAAGAATGAATAGCGATGAGGTAATTAATCTAATTGTGTCAAAACAATGTCGGATGATTATGTTGAAAATAAGAAATTGGGGAAGTGACTTATGTCATGGTTTTGTGTGGCTTTGAGGAGGGTTTCTGCCACCCTCCTCAAAGGTGCTTAGTGCTGGTTAAAGCGATACAGACCCCCTTCGGCTATGACAGCGGTGTCATTCAACCATCTGTGAGTCGACGTATAATCACAAAAGTTATGAAAACAACTTTAATAGAGTTATTTTAAAAGACATTTTTGAGACACAATTTTAAAACTTCTGAAATTTTTTTTTTACTTTTAAACTTATAATCTGTCATTATTGATATAATCTGATATTGATTTTTTTTTTTTTTGTAGAGGTTTGACATTAAACAAAAACATGAAGTACTAAACCAACATCATATTTAGAAAGCTAATTTTAAAACATAAAATTCAACTGTGCACACCATGTGTCAATGACCAAACATGCGCTGCCACATATAGATTTCCCTTAACAGGTTAAACCCACACCTGACTGAAAGATTATGCTGCAAGACATGATTATTCTAACAGACTTTTTACTCTTAGTTTCCATTTTCTAGTTTTCCCACCATAGGGCTTTAGTCAGAAACCATGCAGAGGATTATTAGCTTTAAACTGTTTACAGTGGAGTTACAGAATAGCTCAGAAAAAACAAACAGCAGGTAGTTTCCATCAAAAGAGCTTTTCTGGCTCGACTTAGTCTTTTGACATTATTTTTTCAGGTTCATGAAATACAAGACTGATAGTTATTTCTGCTGAGCTAAAGGTTATTGTGTTGTGTATCTTTTTCATCTCCCTTTGTTGCTTTTTTTAAAGATGTGTATCATTGTTATACTTCATTTACTTGGTATTAATCTCTTATGGCTGAGGTTTTTCTTCATTTATATTTTTCTTTCAAACCAATGGAGTAACTTTTATTCTTTGACTGATTATGTTGTAGTTGTTTAACTTCTGTAAATGGCTTCTTTTTTTGGCTACCCAGGCAAAGCCAGTGAACCAAATACAATCTGAGCCAGCAAGACATTGTTGAGATATTTCTGTTCGAGCTGTGACGGTTTGACCACTCAGCCGGTCAAATCGGCCAGCTCCATCAAGGTGCTCGGCTTTGCCCTTTTCAATAATTCATCCCCAAATTTGTGGGGAAGAGTTGGATGTTGCTCTAATATTTTGCCAAACGGGAGAGAGCTTTCTCTAATTGGAGTGACATGAAGTCCCCACCGGTCTGCACTAAATGTCATTAGAATAGCAGCCAAATACCAAGTGCCGTTAAAGGCACAGCCGCTAGATTGGAAGTGGCAGAGTAAACTGTGACTGACTTGACGGGAGAATATGATTAATGCAACTCTGGCTGCATAGACACGCTCCATAAATGCCAGTCATTCACTCTTGGTTGTTCAAACAAACATTAATTGGCTAACAGTATAACCAATTGTAGCAGATAAAGTGAATAACAGATATGTATTCACTTTATCGGCTACAAGTGGCTACAAGGATTTATACTCTTAACTCTTTTTCAAAATTTGTCACGTTGCTGGCAAAATCTTCAGCCTATATTGTTGGGATTTTCTAAATAAGTCATAGAAGCCACAAGCATTATGCTGCCAACTATATTAACATGGGGATGTTGAAGTCGGAGCAATGAGCTGTTGTAGCTTTCTCTCATAAACAGCATTTGGGATGCTTGCCGAGTTAGTTTCATCCGAACAAAGTTACTGATAGATAGCTTATGGTCAGATTAATAATAAGTGTAACATTGCGTGTACTTTGTAAGTCGCTTTGGATAAAAGCGTCTACTAAACATTAACATAGTGTTTAAAACATTTTTTTTTCTTTAAATTTTCTTGTCACGCTTTAATAAAACATTGTAAAGTAGTAAAAATGCAACAAGTTTCCGCTCAGGTTATTAATAATCATTATGACTGATTCTTTGCCTGGGATGATGGTTTAGATTAAAAAGCCACATATTTCTAGGTGTATTATACATTTTCATTTCTGGGTTATGGGTTTTTAACAATTTTAGGTGAGATTCTTAGTGCTTGGGATGCTGTTTAATGACCTATCTTTGCCTTAAAGCTCTTCACTGATCCCAGATATGGCTAAACTGTTTCTTGCTGTTTGTTCAGAGACCTTAACATAACATAAATATTAATTCTTTGATTATATTAAATAGATGGGATTTATTTACTTAAGGGGGAATTCTGAAATTAACAGGTTTTATTTATTGGTTTTCAGTAAAATGTATATGAAATCAGTTGCATTGCTAACTTTTCAGATGTTTATTTGTAATAATGTTTGATATCATTTTTCCTTTATTATTAATTTCAGTCATTTGCGACTTTGTGTGGCTGCATCCCAATAAACCTCCTCGGTTTTGGCAACTATAAGGTTGTTCAAATGGATAATATGAATATTTTTACAATAAAATAAAACAATTACAGTGGCCACTCACTGCCTCGTCACACAATGACAACATTCCTCGTTAAAGACAGCAACTAGTCTTAAAAACACAACAAGAGAAGAATAAAGACCAATAAATATTTATTTTGCTTTTAAAGTCTTTTGAAACGAGTCTGAAGGCATATGGGATCAGAGATGTCATTCCACAATTCACTGGTGCTAAAGGATATGATGCTAATACCCAATTAAGAGACACTCCTAGATGTTTTTTGTCCATGTTCTGACTGAATGGTGGCATAAGAAGGACCCCAGCAAAATGAGTCTAATTAGCTGATCTTTGTACAGACTATGAATCAGTAAGCATGCAGACCTTTCTTTGTTCTATTTTCACTTTCTCGTTAGCTTGAATTTTATCTCATTTTTTACTTGATTAGTTTACTTTTTTAACATGCAAATAGAAAATCACACAAATTCAAATGAACTGAAGATCCAGAATCTTTGCTACCTCCTCTCTCTTCATCTCTAACCAATTCAGCACTTTAACGACCCTGCTATTCTCTTGGAGCTAATTAGCGATAATACCAACACACATGTAAATGATGCACACACATGCATGCCAACAATCCCCACCCATATTGGAGATGTGTGATTACAAAGTCTAATTCTCACATTGTTTTACATTATTTATGAAGCAGGGTTGCCGGTAACACACTGACCTTCCTCTAATGATGGCTCACGCAAACCCCTAGAAGTCTTAGACACACTCTGTTGGACAAGAATTACGAACAACCAGATGGTCATCTTTCGTTTCCTTGAAACTGACATGTTTATTAATCTTAACACTTACTGTAGTTCAAAGTAAAATCAACTTCAATTTACTATTTACATAACTGCTTTTCCTTATTTAAAAAAGTTGTTTCATCGAGCTACTGAAAAGTTATTCCCATTTAATGTGGGTAAAAACCTAAGTAATCCACACACACTAACACATTGACACAAATAATCTTTAAGTGATTTGTTATGAGGCAGAATGGGACAGAATATGTATGGAACAGAAGAAATAAATGGACAAATATTTTAAAAAATCACATCTCCCGGTATTTAGAACAGAGTCCTGCTGCTAATGAGGGCAAGATTATTATCAATTGGTTTCTTTTTAATTGGTGGTCTAAAAGGTATCACACTTGGTGAATAAAAAGTGTGAGTTTTAAGATCCTCACAGTCTTACTGTTCTACAGGGTGCTGATTTCGTTAAAATCTTGTTTGTAACTTTCTAATAGTTTCAGTGAACACTATTGGTGTCATAACCCAAAGATAAAGAGAAGTATCCACGATGAGCTGACCCCCCATAAGATTTCGGATTGAGTAGATGAAGAATAATCAGAAAAGTTGTGAAAAACAGTTGGACCTGGAATTGGCATGAAAACGATGAATACTCTACCAATCAGCACTGACCTCAGTCCACACTCACTGCACAAAACCCAACTTGAAAAAATGCTGAGGCCTTTTAAAGGTTTGCTGAAGAACGTGCCAACAAATCAATTAAATATTGAGACAAGGAAACCAAAACCAAACTTTAACGTCTCGGATTTCCTTGCAAACATGATGTTTGGAGTACGTATAGTATAGGATATGTCTGAGAGCCCTAAACACTTATGATTACATAATGCTACAAGGCTGGTTTTCACCAAATTCCAATGGAGGACTTTGCATGGGCTGACGATTAATGGAGACATTTTTTTGAACATGTACTTTAATATTATTCACATACAGATGTCCATTTTCGCTTCAAACCCAATATTCAGTTGGCGCATTAGTTATATTTGGTAAAAATCTTAATGTGTTCAATATTCACTTTTCTTCTTTTTATGCCAAACTATTGAACATTTTAACCCCTAAAGTGGGTCAAATCTCAAACAATAACTGCGTGAACAATTTATGACCCCACAAAGCGAGTAAGACAAAAGTACACTCTCACACTTTAAGCCACCTTTAAAAGCCTCCAAGAGACTTTTTGTTGGTTCAGAAGCTTGAAGTTTGCATTAATTTTCGGCTGAATAAAGTGTTTTTGAGACCCAAATAAATTTGACGTAGGGCGTAAGATATCCCAAGCTATTATTTTAAAAGGAGGAACAGCTCATGGCGCTGCTTTGGAGTTTATTGCATAGATATTGTACGTTTCATGTAAATAGTGAAGAACTCCCATTTGTGAGATGTGACAGTGCAAATGGGCCATTCTTCCTAAAATGTATTAATAGTAGTGAAGCTTGATTTAAAATGGGCACTCGGGTAATTTCCAAGCAAAAAGATTATTTTCAGTATGACATTTCCCTTCACAAATCTCTATTTTCCCACTCATATGTTCATAACATTTGTTGTCATGACATCCAAACAGCAAGCATATAATGCAGAAGTTGATAGCTTGTCATATAGGTCAGAATATACCGGTGGTCAGGCACTTGCAGAGGGGGGTGCGAAGGGGGCTTGAGCCCATGCCCCTTTTGCTCCTTGACCCCAGTGCCCTTTTGGTCCCTTTTCTTTTGTACATTTTTTTATTTTTTTCATTTCTCACACATAACATGTACTAAAATTATTATTTTTATTTTTTGTACTTTGCAACGTACACGTATCATTTCTGCTTCAGCACGGAGTTGTGGTTTAAGCAGAGAGGTAATGAAATACAGCACTGTCAGGCGGGGGGAAAGTACAGGGCGCTCTCCGAGTCTGCCTTTCTCTGAAGATCTACTGAGCGGGAGGAGAAAGCCAGGTGAGGAAAAACTGTTCTTGTCTATCGATTCAGTATTTTTATCATACAGACATTAGGTTGTAGTTGTTGTGCTATGAGCTAGCTGCTAGCTAATGACTTTGCTAGCAAAACAAGATAACTAAAAACTTTCCTGTATCGTTAATGATAGCAGTCATTCTTCAGTATTACTTAAGCAATATGGGCACATCGCCCGTCCAAAACCTATCTTCTCCATAATGGATATATGTCAGATTTTCTAATTTCGTTTGCTGCATAATGTACATTGCATGTATTCTAGCGTTAGGTAAATGTATCTTGAAGGAGAATAGTACCTAAATAAAAGTCCAACAAGGACATTTATTTAGAATTTAAAATAACTCACCCTGAACTACCATGATAGATACAATGTATGTAATAATCAATCAAACTGCTCCTGTCCAATAGTGAAGGGGAAAAACTCAGACCAGACTTTAAGTAAGTTTAGGGTCTAATTTGCAGAGTATGGAGTTAAATGTGTTTCAAAATTATTCAATGGAAAAAAAGGTTTAGGGGTTAGGGGTCCAATTTTCTCTGAAATTAATAGTTTTATGTTGTGCTATGGACTGAAAAACAAATTGGTTTAAACACAAGAGTAAAGAATTGGTAGTGTGGTTTAATGTAGTGTTCTGATCATAATTCATTATGTTTTTTTTTTTTCAGATGCCACGTAAAGATAGACGTCAGAAACAAAAAAGAAAGGATCTTCTAGAAGCAGCCAAAAGTAGTGGATTGTTTACCCACTGGATCAGAACAAGTACCGCAGCTAAGAACGAAAAAAGTAAAGGTTCTTACTATCATCAACATGCAGTTTTTGGTGGTGAACACATATTTAATATTAGAAGGCAGCTGTTATGCTTTTATTATGTTTAGATTTACTTTATCTTGGTGTGGAATAATGAATAGTTTCTTGCTCCTCTTCTTTTGTTGGCAATCGAGAAGAATGTGCCAATCATTCCCAGTGAAGTTATTGACATTGTTAAAGACATGACCAACAGAAAACTGCTGCTGTGAACAAAAGAGAACAAAAATAGCAAAAATGTTTAAAAGTTGGAAGTCTGTTTTTTAACAGTTAAATCGCCATGATGGAAAAGATTCAGTTTGGGGGAAAAAAAGAAAGGCAAGAGACCGAACTAAATAAGACATTGGCCTCCACTCAACACAGAGAAGATGAGACAATGAGGAAAAAAAGAGAAGAGAAACTGACAAGAAAATAAACAGAAGAAAGATTGAAGAAAATGTATATAGGTACTTACAAAATACACTAAGACACACGTATAGATGTAGCTATAAATTTAGTTGGTTAGTTAGTCTCAGAAGGCTTTTGTCATGGTGACCTGCATTAATTCAATTTTTGCTTTTGTTCTTTTTTTTCTGCATTTCCATGTTAAAGTTTGATGCAGCTCTGATTGGACCGTCTTTATCTCCACTGTAAGTATAGCAAATCAGGCAGATGTTCTTTTTTAAAGATTACAGTACAGTAAAAGGTTGCATTGTGCCCTTGTTTACATACTTGTTAACAGTGTAATTCTGTAAAGACAAAATATATCTAGTGCTCCAGCTCTGATTTACATATCTTGCTAAATTGCGGATTTGAATATTGTAATACATTCCTATAACAAAATAGACCTGCTGAAAGAAATGACTAATACAATATTTTACATGTGCATAGTTGTATGTTTTATGTAGAGATTTTCCTTAGCCTTGATCGTATGTCTCACAATTATGTAATTTATCATTGTCCAATAAACTCTGAAAGCTGCGTGACTTTGTTAATATTCTGTCCTAAAATGCGGTTAGATGTGCCCTTTTTTTGTTTTTTTGTTTGAGCACCTGCCCCTTTAGTGGTCTCTGCACAGCCCTGCCGGTGGTCGTTTGTGTAATCCTTTTGTTTTAAGACTAGTTCAAATGTCAGGAAGCACTTGTTTATGTGGGCGTATTCAGCCTCAATGTCTTACAGTGTTGGAGGCCTTATGAAACATATATGTTAGTGCAAGCAAAAAAGAAGCCCAGAAAGTAATACTCTTACAAACACGTATTGGGGCGAAGGCATACTTCAAACTATTCTGAGTAACTGTATTCTGAAGATCTACTTCCATCTCTGCGGCTTGCTCACGTTGAGAACAAAGTAAATGCAAACTAAGCCGCTGGGAATTCACATCTTGTACATGCATCAGTATTTACTTGAGTTTGCAGCCAATTCTTTGGTTATAAAGTAAAAATAAGGGAATAATGAGGGATTTTTGTGAATCGGACAGACAGCATGGAGGAAAGGAACTAAAGGGATCCACATTAAACACATTTATTGAATATATTTAGTGGGTTGTTGGTGGTACTCCAGTTGTCATCTCCACTGCCTTAAGCAGGTGGATCTGACTTCGTTAGTTTACCTTTCTTTAACCCCTCTGTCTGTATGCTGTCTTTTTTTTATCCTACATCAGACCAATGACAGGGTGTTATCTGCAAACCTAAAGAGTTTCACAGAAGAGTCTGCAGATGTGCACACTCATTACTGTACAGGGAAACGAGAGGGGAGAGAACACAACTCTAGGGGATGCCAGTATTGATGGTTCAAGAATAAAGAATCAGTTTATTAATATAGCGGCAATTTACAATAGATGTCGTCTCAAGGCACTTTAAAAGAAAATCAATTCAAATCATAGATTCATCATAAACAAATCAATTTAAAAATAGTTTCCAATCTGAGGAAACCAAGCAGATGGTATTGAGTTATTGACTTGCAGCATTCAATTCTCTGGAATCAGCTGACAGAAACATTGCAGCTTGTGTTGTCGTTGAATTTACAGCAATCCCTCATACTGAGCAAGCATGCAGCAACAGTGGAGAGGAAAAACTTCAGCAGAACCTGGCTGAGTATAAGTAGCCATCTGCCACGGCAGACTGGGGGTTTGAAGAGACAGAAGACAAAAACATATGCAGAGAAAACTAAAAAAAAGAGGTTCTTGTGTGGTAGAAAATTCCTGCTGACCTGTGAGATTACAAACCTCCTTCACTGGTGTCCATTCCTGGTTCCTGGTTACTCCTGCGCGCTCGCTGCTGGCCCCACCCCCCTCCTCATCATTTGCAGGTGTTACACCAAATTCCGCGACCCATCATATTCTGTCACCACAGGGGGCGATAGCGTACCTTCCTCTGCTTATACGTGTTGAATACCAGCGAGAAGAAGACTATTTACGTAAACTTCGAAAGCGCAAAAACATCTGGAGATTGTAAATCTCACGGAATATTATTCCGGTCACTTTGACTGAGAAAATATCATGCATTTGTTTTTATTTGACGCATAACACAGCTGGACGGACCGTTGCATTGAATGTCTCCATTCTGTCGTTTAAATAGGCCTAAATAAACCCACTATTAACCCATCATTCAATAAATTGGTAAACGATAAATAAATGTTTCCAAGCACTTTGTTGGGCGGGGAGGGGGTTCAACACGGTTTTTAATATTTCTGCCCCCCAGATTAGCTCTCTATTAAACTATTTCCCACGGTTTTGTCCCCTCCTCAGTACAATCTGGACTCACTTTATACAATGTGTGACCCTCACATAGCCATTTTCACACAGGTCACTGATTATGATGGGTATCACAATCTGTGACCCATCACAATCTGTGACCTCACTGTACAGCTCAAATAATAACGTCAGAGTTCAATGCAACTATTTCCCACTGTTGTGTCCCCTTTGCACTACAATCTGGGTGTACTTCAAATCTTATTTGATCTCATGTGGTCCTTATCACATGTTATGATCTCCATCATAATGCTGTCAAAATATGTGACCTCTTATTCTTACCTCAAAACAAAGTTCTATAAAAATTGTAACACCTGCAAAGGACGAGGAAGGGGGTGGGGCCAGGAGCGAAAGCTTCACATGAGCGCTCAGGAGTAGATCCACGAGCGCAGGAGCAGATTCACGAGCGCACAGGTTGATACACGAGCGTGGTCACTGAATTGTGCGCACGTGGGACCTCCATTGCGCGCCTGGAGAGTGATCCACGCTCGTAGAGGACTTTTACGCTCGTGGTGAATACAAAATAGGACCTTCAATGCCCACGTGGAGAGATATCCACGCTCTTAGAAGGCTTTTGGCCGAAATGAAACGCCATAGTTCTGCTTCATTCTAGTGCTCCATTGCTCATAAATATTATGGAAACAACAGGTTATATCCAAAGAAGCAATTTGCCAGGGGGAGGTTTAATATACCCAACAGACTTTAATACATATTGAAACCTGCATGTCCGTGCTTCTCTGAGAGACCTGGTGCTAAAAAAATAATAAAAAATGCCTAATTGCATTTCTTAATTTAATATATGCTTTTCTCTCTCCCTTCCCCACCCTCACAGCTTGGCTCAAGATGTTTTCATTAAGCGCATAAGTAATCCCAGTGGGTTTATATGTCTGGCTTGACAGTTAACAACAACAGGTGCGGTCTGCATTGCCAGCCTAATACTCACACCTGCACAGTCTGACAGAACAATGGACAATGAATGAAACCGGTCTGCATGTTCCTTCATGCCTCGTGCTCTCTGACGCTCCTTCTTAAGTTTTTCATCTTTATCTACATCTTATGTAAATCTGAACTCCTGGCATGGTTTTTAACATTTCTTGTTTCTGTGACATGACTCATGAAATATTCTGCAATAACAAAATACATTTATAATTCGCCGGGGAGTTCTTACTGAGAAACAAGACACTAAACTGTGTTTCATAGAAATTTACTATGTTGAGATGTGTAGCTGATTTATGGTTCTTCAAATAGATCTTTATAATTCTTATTTGGTAAAAATGTAGATAGTTTGACTATTTTTGCATCATTTTTTAAATATGTCAGCATCATGAACCTCCCTTTCTATGTATGCTAGTTGTACTCCACTCAACATGTTTTCTTTCACATTTATGACCATTTAGCACATATCTGCTGTCTGCCTGCTGTAGACTTTTGTGGAGATGTGATAAACCAGTTTGTGTGCGAGCGGTAAATGAGTTCGCTTGGGTTTGCATGTCAGCCTCATTGTGACTGCCGAGGGGTAGATAGCGGAAAGCCGGGGCTGAGAGCAGCTTTTTCTCAGCCTCGCCCGAAGACCTGGAAAACCTTGATAAGACACTCAGGTTCTGAAGGCTTTCAAAAGACATACTGGTGTGGAGAGAAGAAATAACAGATAGTGCGGGTGAGAAGGAAGAAGACGACAAGGTGGGGTGAAAACGAGTCCTGTTGAGAAATGGCGAGGACGCATGGATTTATTGTGGTAGCTGCTTCAAAAAAAAATTTTATTTTCTGCCATTATGTTAAAAAAATAATCTTGACAATCCTTTTAGTCACAGCTGAGATTGGAGAAGTCCTCACAGGGAAATGGTTACCATCCACACACACACACACACACACACACACACACACACACACACACACACACACACACACACACACACACACACA
>JAVLVB010000702.1:2916570-2929783 GCA_032876305.1 Orestias chungarensis | reverse complement strand
TCTTTATGAGATTTTCAGGATTAGCTCTTTTTAGATTGATCTTTAATCTATTTGGTTTTGGCCGTGGGCAAGACACCGTCTCAATGGGATGATGGGTAGGTAACTGTAGAGAAGCCGCAGAGAGGAGTTCTAAACTACGACTCTGCTTCCTGGTCTGGACCCTGGTTTGTCAGTAATTTGGGGAGTTAATAAATTTGGCTATATTTCTAGAAAGAAGAGCGGCTCCGTCCAAAGTTGGATGGATGCCTTATCTCCGGATCAGACCAGGTTTTCCCCAAAAGGTTTTCCAATTATCAATGTAACCCACACCGTTTTCTGGACACCACCTAGATAACCAACGGTTGAATGACAACATGCGACTAAACATGTCGTCACTGGTCAGATCAGGCAGGGGACCAGAGAAAACTACAGAGTCCGACATTGTTTTTGCAAACACACACCGAAGCACACACCCCAATTTTAGTGACCTCCGATTGGTGTCATTACCGCCAGCGTGAATAACAATCTTACTGTATTTGTGATTATCCTTAGCCAGCAGTTTGATTTTATGTCGCCTGTTCTGGCCCCTGGCAAACTATGGTTGCTGGTTTCTCTAAAGCAACGTTTCTGACTATGGAGCTGCCAATTACCGGAGTCTGTTTCTCAGCGGGTGTATCGCTGAGTGGGGAAAATCGGTTTGAAACGTTAACAGGTTGGTGGTGATCCAAAGGCTGGGTTATGGGACTATGCTTTCTGCGTACAGTCACCCAGCCAGGCTGATTTCCCAGCTGCATGGGAACTGGTGGAGGATCACTAGGGCAACCTATTCTTGTTGGGTCCACGCTATCTAATGGGCCTCGGCTATCTGCGGGTGTTTCAATAGCACTTAGCCGAGGTTCCAATTCACACACCCTCGCCTCCAAAGCTAAAAAAATGCTACATTTAATGCACGTACCACTATCTCTAAAGGAGGCAGAGGAATAACTAAACATCTGACACAGAGCAGGAAACAAGAGAAGCAGAGGGAGAAGCCATAGTACCGCTATAAGCTAAGCTAACTAAGCGAGTGCTCACGACACAAAAAAGGTCAGTTTAGAACAATAACAGCTTCCAAAAACTTCAGTGAAGCAACAGAAACGTGTGATTAACGTTAAAGTGTGTTTAGAAACGTCTCAGTACAGAGAATTCGGAGTAATAAGAGAGCGCGCGGAGCTAGCAGACGCTAACAGACGCTAACAGACACACGGAGCAAAAAGAGGAAGTGACATCGATACGTACCACGCCCCCAGACAGAAAGCAGCTATACCAATAACCAATTAAAGAAAGAAGATTTGCTATTCATTTCATCATTTCCACTTTTCCTTTTTAGGGAGGAAGTGGTTTTTTATCTTATTTATTTTTTATAAAAAATGCCTAATTTGAATACATTTTTTCTTAAGCTAAAATCTCAAAAGACTAGTATTGTGTCCTGATTTACCAAAGTTCAATATACTGTTATACACATGCATTATAGTTTGTAGCCTGGTTTCATTATAAACCTGGCAGGACTTATCTTGACAATTCTCCTCGTATGGCTCAATACATCCAGTAGCTTGTCCGCATTTTGGATTAGCTTTAAAAACTTTAATAAAGTTCATGTTTAAAAGTACATTAAGGTCCCTTGATTTATCTTGCGTGTTATTTATCTATAGCTACTTTCCTGCACTTTTATTTTCCTCTAACTGTTTTCCATAAAGTTTTTGTTTGTGAATATCACGAACATTATCTTTAGATTCTCTCTCCTTGTCCAGTGTTTACTGTCGCATCTTTTACCAGCGGAGCATTTTATGGAGCTTTTAATTTTTCTTTTACATAGAAAGTTTGAATGTTTTAGTGTCTCTGCATTTCACCGTCCTTTCTCATAACAAGGAATTTTATGCTGTCTCTGTTTTTAATAGAAAGTATGCCTTGCCAGACTCTTTTATATGTTTTCTAATAGAAGTGTTGCTTATTTTACTTCTTGGTTTTTCTTGCTATAGAAAATGATTCCTTGTTTCGTTGTTTAGCAGTGTATGTCCTAACCAACAGAAGAAAATATTGCTCCCATTTGCTGTGTCTGTGCCTTCATGTCCACTGCTTCTGTATTTATTTTCTGTTTGCATTCTTTCCTTTTTTTTGCATTAATCCAGTAAAATGATTTTGTTTGGTTGTGGATTTGACCATTATACAATCTGATGTCAACTTTCAGAAAGTTTAATTACCAATGGATACATATTTTAACAGATGCTGCCAACCACTGTACATATAACAGTTGTTCAGTGTTTAAGTTACACAACCATGCTCATATGTCAGATGCAGATGCAGCTTTTATGAACCTTTGGCATATTATGATAACAAGTAACAATGTTTGTAAAAATTATCATTATGGAGAAATCTATAAATTAAATAACCCCAATCCTATGCAGAAGAGTGTATTTAAACAAATAATGTTTCAATAATTTATTTCAATATTTCATTGAAATAAATTATACTTTATCAAATAATACAGACTGGGAAGTTTTCATCAAAACTACACAGCAGCGATGCAGACACACACAAACTCCAGTCCACTCCTTGCTTTCAAATCCTTTCCCAGGACAATAATAGTTGAAAATCAGTACACATGGCAAGCTCGTCCTGTAAGGAACTTTTTTTTAAGGAGTCTTGAATCAAAATGGCAAAAAAAGAACCCTAAATATAAGAAATAGTCAGAACCACTCAAAACCAACCCTGCTGACTCTAGTAGATTGCCAAATAAAATAAGTTGCAAAATCACTAGCTAGTGAATATGTCGCCTGCTCAATATATTATCATAGTCCAACTTTTTATAGACAGGATTTTTTTTTTTACTAATAAATGCGTCAATGTTCAGAGTAATTGCACAGCCAAATTGACTATTTTGCTATTTTTTATTTTGTTTTTCTCAATAGCTTTTGAATTCGATACTTGCTTGTGGAGCACTAGTCAATAAATTGTCAGAATTTAATTGATCAGATTTTTCTAAACCTTTTTAGATAAAAATGTCCTCCAAAAAGATTGATATTTTGTATCTTTACAACCTTAATAAGTAACAAAGGAAGATATGAGAATTTTGCTCATGCAGATGTTTATCTGTTCAGTGGCAATTCAAACAATTTATTGAGTATGAGAACGTCAATAATGGATGAACAGTCATAAAAGGTGCTCAGACAAAGATAAAAGTAATAAGGATTCTCATATTCAATGTCTCTTTAAAGAAAAAATTATATATCGATATCAGTTTTTGTGAATGGAGTTTTCACATCTTTTTCACTCTTCTCTCCATCTTTGGTCTTTGACTGCCTTTCAGACTGTGAAATGGAGAGCAGTAATTTCCTCTTCTTCTCTGTATGTTAATGAAGCGCTAATCTGTTTCTGAGCGAGAGCCTTAATGAGGGCGACGTGCTCCTTTCTCACAGCCGGCTTGCTCCTATTAGGCTGCCATTATGGAAATGGTTCGGTACCGCGTGCCGTCCTGGGAGTGGACTCAAATGTATGCCGTATTTCCACTTTTGAAGCTTTCTTCTCCCTCCTTAAGATGGGTGTTCCTCTGAGGCAGCGAGATGCAGATAAACAAACATGGTAATGACGAGCAGGGGGAGAGGCTTCGCTCACTTTGAGGTCTGACCTTTTTTCTGATCCTGGATGCTTAATAGGCCACTGAGGAGGGATCGTTGGAGATAGAGAGCATGGTGTGAGCCAAATATTAGACTTCTCCCTTAGATATACCCCCAAGCCAGCTGCTTTATCGTTAATAAACATCATTGTGTTCATGGAGGCCTTTTTTTTTTTACCCCCCTCAATCCCCAGCCAATTTAAAAATTAACACTCAAAACCTGTTTAAGTGAGATTATTAACATTATTTTCCACTAAATTACTGCATTCCATCAATTGTGTCTTATCACCCTATCCTAAACGCCTGCTGATGAAGATAAGACCATGCCGGATTTAAAGAAACACCAAAACCAGATTTTAAGTAGGAAGAAGATGCAGCTGGAAGCAGAACGTGTTTCAAAGACCTGTATCAAAGGATATTATAGCTTTATTCATTTAGGATGTATCTAGGCCAGCCCAACCCGTGCCACTCCCACAGACCACATATAAAGGGTGGAGTGGTGGGCGAGTGTAAAACGGATTAACGTCTTTCCCTTGCTTTAATCAAAAATTTAAATTTCCAGCTTTTGTCTTTGTCTTCCTTTTTCCCAGTTTAAGCTACACTCTCTTGACTCTTCTTTAAAAAAAAAAACCCCTCCCACATGTTTTGTCTTTGTCTTTTTTTCCTATATTTGGAGTGTTTTACATCAAGCTTGTCGCCTTGAAGGCCCCTTGTTCAGCAAAAAAGCATCTCAGGTAGAGATGGGCTCTTATTTGTGTCAAGGAAAGACTTTCACCTCATGCTGAAGGATGAAAATTAAATCATGTTAAGCAGACATTCAAATGTAGGATTGATTGTTATAAATGTAAAGCTTTTCGGGGGAATCTCAGCATCATGAATGAGTGCATTACTTAGGTGGTTAGTTGTAAAGGTGAATTATTATTATTTTTTTTTATAAGATTTGAGAGAGTGAACTCAAGTTAAATGACACATAAGTGGGATAGAAGTATTTTGTAGTTATCTTTGGGTTTTTTGTTTTGCTGTCTTACTCGCATCACTCAAATTTACCACAGGGGTTTAATGCTTAGGATTTCTTTTTAGGTGATAAAAAGATGTCAAAAGCCTGCTGTCAACCAAAGTTGACAGCAGGCTTGTCTAAGGGTGGCCTTGGGTTTAAAAACCTCTTGCTTTATTTTTAGGTTTTTTTTAAGTTATACACATCAATCAAACAGACATGTGTTGGTTGGTTTGATACAATAAATGCTTTCTGTTCGTCATCCTACATGAAGAGATTTGCTCTGAATCTCTTTAAATCCCCTTCATGTGTTTACCTTAAATAATTGTCATTCAGGTGTCTTGAAACAGGCCTCAAACTGTGAAGATTGAAAAAGCTCAAACTGTGAAGATTGAAGCGATATTTTTGTGCCAGAGCACTGAATTGAAAGGTTCTTCATAGTAACCCTAACACATAAATTCATTTGGGATGTTATTTGTTTATTTATTTTTCATGTGAAACATTAAAATGTCTCTCAGTCTTTTAAAAAATGAATAAAGTGCCCCAGATTCATCTATTTAAAAATTTACAGACTGTTTTGTTTATTTTTATCTGTCAGTTTCTTCTTGCTGCTGTTGGCACAGCTTTGGGCGACGTGTGCGGGAAATGTAACGGAACCTAGTTGATACTAATACAATTTGGATTTAGATTTAATTTCATTTTATTCACTTAAGTTTAATTATACGTCTCAGATTTATAACAACATTTGTACTCAAGTCACCCTAGAGCTGGTGTTCCCAAAGGTTGTCATGCCATAGTACCCCAAACAGAAATAGCTTATTGCCAGGGACACACTTTGCAACCCACATACAACGCTAAAATACATGTAAAGAACAATAACGTTTTTTTCTTTTATTTAGATTTAATAAAGTATTACATTAATTTAGCATAAGAATTTTTTAACCTTGTTTTAAACACTGCATGTAATAAAAAACAAAAACAAATCAAAGATAATTGATGCTGCCCCTACTTTTTAGTTTAGTTTTTATTGCGTTTTTTTGTCTAATACTTACTTCTGTACGTGTTATGCTAGCTTGAGGAGCAAATCAGCTTGAATAACTAACAATTATAGTTATAAGAAAAACTGATCCAGTTATTATCAAACAATAGGTTACATAAATTCTAAGCTTTGACAGAGGTTTCTAAAATTGAGTAAAATAAATGAAAAGTTTTGCAATGGTGGTGCAGATAAAACACTGTAACGGACTGCTTCTGACATTTGTGCTGGTATCATTTGTGCCTAACAACACAAATTTCATGTCAAATGTATCTTAATTTGTAATTACGGAAGGAATGGTGGACATCTGGAAACATTTTTTTGAAATTATTAGATCTCTATAAAATGATAGCAATGAATCTTTGCTGTACAAATTAGGAGAAATGTTTGATGCCATTTTTGATTGATTTGAACATGGTTGGGGCACCAACTTCGCTCAGATCCAGCATCTATATGGCAACAGTGCAGTGAACCAAATCCAAGCCAAGAACCAAGCTCAGCAAAAGCAAACGTTTTCTCTGACTGGCTGGACTTTCGCAGGAATTGATGAAATTGCAGAGAAACACAAGAACATTTTCAATGGGACAGAAAAACCAAATTCACACAGAGGTAGTGTCGGACATATTTTTATTGTTGACTGTGTCCTTGAAAGGCAACTACTCCACATAGAAGCACTGAATTACACACACACGCACTGAATTACATTGGAAGTACTTTTGTATTAAGGGATAAAAGTATGCAAAGTTAATGGAACCAAAACCTGTTTTAGTGCTCTTAAACACAGACTTAGGATTACTTTCTGTTGGAAGGAAAAGCTAAGTTAGCCCAATAAACTTAATTACTGGGCTAGGTGTACTTTCTAAGAGAACAGCAATACAAACCGCAGAGTGACTGAAAGTACCATATCCGCCCATCCAGAAAAAAGATAGCTGTGAAGCACTAAGCGTGAAATCCAAGAGCACAGCGAATGGCATTAGTGTATGTCCTACTGTGACTACATCTGGGAATAACTCAATACAACAGATCAGAAGTACTTTCCCCTGCAATAGAAGAACAAACACAATACTTAAAGTCTGTGGCAGCGTGTGACTGTGACTACATCTAGAAAAGAGACACGGTTAAAGACGGAAGACCTGAGCCAGGTGTACTTTTTTTCCAAACAAAAAAAAAGCTTTTATGGACGTCGAAAGAGTGCAATAGCTGTGTTATGGAATGCATCAAGGGAAAAGAGTTAACTAGACAGGGGAGAACGGAGTAGGAGTACTTTCAATGGCTTTATTTAAAAGATAAGACATGAGATCACTGAGCCAGAAGAAACAAAAAATACAAATTTAATGGCAGAAATAATTAAAATATTTATAAGCAAATAGAAAATGGATCAGAGTGAGGAAAGGTTGTTAGTTTTCATACTACCTAGGGGTTTAGCAGCAAAGCAATAGTGACATTTCGGGAAATGTTTTATCCACTCCTAACAATGACCTTTACTAAACAGGAAAGTTTTAAGCAAACTCTTAAAAAATTGGCGAAAAACGAGCTAAACCTCAGTCAATATGAACTAATTACTGATAATTAGGGAAAGACTGAAACCCTATGGCATCAATTTGTCATTTGGTTTTTGGTGATGGGACTAATTTTTCCTACTTTTTATAAGCCAGCGAAACTGTTTCACATTAATGGACAAGCTCTTCCTCCTAACTTATTAGCGGAGATTTAAATGCGCTTAGACCACAATGAAATGAGCTAACGCAGCATATGGTGGATTACAAACATACCGGAAAGCTGATCTGTTGCCAGCTCTGCTTTACTCCTATGTTGACCACAGCATTAAGAAAGGAGGAGATCTAGGGAGGCCATATTTCCCCAGAGAATGGAGGAAAAGATTCCCCTGTGGTTGAACGATACAAGTTAAGAAGAGTGGGGATTCAGATGGGAAGAAGGGGGATTTAAAAAATTTGTCACACAATCGGGGAAGGCACCGCACATGGGTTTAACCCCAGAAAGTATGCCTGTCTGCACGCATGCATTTGTGCTGCGTTTTTAATTAAAGGCCCTGACTGAAGGATGCGGCGGTGATGCGGTCTTCCCAGTCATCCTCCGTTGGCTCACAGAGCAGCACAGATGTCATCGCTTTGCCTCTGAAGCAACCCTAGTTCATACCCCCTTGCAAAATACGAACCAGATTTACATTGGATTTTGCAGCCCAGTGTGACGGGACGGAACAAGTTTACCTACTCCAGTGAAAAAGCGGAGCTTCATCATTTGTTTATGAATGTCAGCCTGTGTTTGCTTTAGCGTCAAGTCCACATTGCACTTTTATACCCACAAGTTACAGGTTTGGCTCACGTGGAGAAATTTTAATTGAACGCAGGGATAGCCGTATCCCTCGGCGAAGTGCGTAAACACACACACACACACGTCTCTCTGTAAATTTCTGGTAATTTTCCGCGACAGGATTTTTCAAATAGTCGACTTGGGGTGAGTTGGCAGCTTTGGTGTTCAAACATTAATTAGAATAAGAAACATTTATGTTTTACTGCTTCAGTGGTGGGAACTGTTTGAAAGTATGACTCTATGAATGAGGAATGTTACAGTTAACCATTCGACAGAGGGTAAGATGGTTACAGTGAAATATTTATACTTTTGGACCCGCTTCACAAAGCAAAAAACAAAAAAGAATATATTCTACCATAGTGTTGAGTGATAAACAAAAAGAAGAGCATGATTATAAAGTGATAAAAGATTATAAAGTTTTGACACTGATAACCCTAATTAAAATACACTTCACTTCCTTAATTTCTTTATTTAGTTCATCAGAATAAAGGTGGCAGCAAACAGAAAAATCTACCATGTCCCAATGAATCTGACTTAAAACATATGGTGATCCATAACTCAGGTTGGAGAGCCTGTTGGCTTGACAATTGTTACTCATGCAGATCACAAATCTCTGAAGAAGTGGCAAGAAGAGAGCCATTATTTAAAGCTTTCCTAAAGATTTTAGAGTTGCCTCTGATTTAATAGACAATATTTAAAAACTTTGGTCATTAGACGGAGGTATGCTAAGGGGACAATTTCATTTCAGTATGTTAGACCAAGGAGAAATTTAAGAGTTTAAGGGCATCAACTTTAATCAATTAATTGAGCTGGAAACTAGAAAACCCCTTGAAGAACTGCTAAGGAGGATTTGAGACTGTGAGGGTTAATTTCCCAGTAGGACGAAATCCTAAATCAAAGACATTAAGGATGTAATGCAAACTTCTGAGTCAGGTGTGCTAGAATGGGGACACATCTAAAAAATGCAGGAAAGAAGGACCACGATTAGAAACCACTGTCTTAAATTTCTAGCTTGTGCTATAATGGACCGGTTTAGCTTGAAACGTAGTATATGTTAGAATGATGTAGTCAAAGTCCAGACCTGAAACTACTGTAGTTGAAAAGCTTTGGCAATACCTTTTATTTACTTTAAAAAGCTTTTAGAGTCATTCCTAGAAGCTTTCCAGCAGTTTTATGCATTATTAACTTAAGCTAAATACAAACACATGGCACAGTTTTACAGATTATCATATTTAAAACATGTTGGAAGCTATTTTTATTCTACTTTACAATTAGGCACCATTGTCGAACACAAAATAGAATAACATGCATTTGACTTTGTGCCTTTGATGCGACAAAATAAGAAAAGCCTTAAAGTGGGAGTTAATATATAACTGAGTTAGTATGTAGTTAATTTTTCATTTTTATAATCTGGTCTATCCCCCCCAGCACCTCCAAAAAAATTACCTATCTTTAAAATGCAATGCTTGATAAAAATGAAAAGCTCTCTACCATTTTATTAGGGTGGCAATAAAATGTTAATCCCATTGCATTTGGAGTTTTTCATGTCCTTGATTTTATAGCTTTTTGAATGACTCAGTGACATAAAACCTGGTGATAATGATTAGTTTTCATATTAGACCTATAAATTAGCTTATTTTCTTGCTTTGCTGTTTTTACAAGTTTTTTTTTTTCTTTCAGTACTTTGAGAATCAGTTTTTGAGGTAATTGGTGGTTTAGAGACGAAGTCACAGTGGATAACCAGAAAGTTAGTCTGTTGAATCCGTTTATTCTTGTGCCCTGTAGGCCCCGGAGGGAAAAAGCTTCGGCTTTGTAGGTCTTTTCTGTACAGAAACAGCATTGTGTCGACGTGTGAATGTTTGTGTGTGTTGGGGCATGTCTGCATGGAGCCTGTTTGTATATCGGTGTCCATGCTTCAGTGTGTTTCTGTCACTCTGCTCCAGTGAGTTGCCCACTTGGTTCAGACAATCCCAGCCTTTGTGTTTACATCCTGCTCTGCTCCGCACTGTACTGAATGCACTTTGGGGAGCGAGGCGTGTGAAAATCCCACCCATGCCCACCTAGAGACAGTTTTTATGTGTAATTTTTTGGGGAATTCGCACAACAAGTAGCTAGTCTTCGTATCAAATGACCACAGAGAGTTTCTTTATTAGTTTTAATTGCATTAACGGCTGAACCCAATGACCTGACAGACGACCCCGAGCAGAGGCTCCACTCTCCCCTCATATTCACTAGAGCCATTGCTGTTTGTCACTTACTCTTTCGTTCGTCTTCTTTCATCAGACTTAATGTCTTTAGATCTTTCTCGACGCAGCCTGAGATGTGCAGATGTAATGAATAACGTCAATATTGGCCACATTAGATGCAGCCATATCTTTTCTATGGATCTTTGTTGCATGGTAATGTTGTGGAACAGGCAGACTATATTGCTTTGTCTAAATAATCCACACTTGTATTCCTCGTTTGTAAGTAGCAGTAAAGCATGTAGAGGGTTTTTTTCCGCATATGTTTTTTTTTTTTTTTGGGGGGGGGGTTCTTGTTTGAACCAGTTAACTATTAAATCTGAAGCCGTGTGGTTAATAATATTTGCCCTTTGCAGGGAGGAGTCACAAGCCTCTACTGTATTCTTGGTTTCTACCCAGTCAGCAAAACGGCACTATTGGATTACAGTGAAAATCCGAGGGGTTGATGTAAACTTTTAAAATGATCAGTTATTGTTAATATAGATAAACTCTGTGTTATCTATCTTCATATATATATATTTTTTGTACATGTCTTAGGGAAGAAACAGAAGATGCTCTAGTAAACGGCTCTTGAGTGCATAGTTAATAGTTCAGATTTTTCAGATTATCCCCATACTTCTTGTAGAAAGATGACAAATCACCGCAAGCTCAACACATTAGATATTCCCAGTCTCTCAATTCAAATCTTCTTAGAATTGGTGTGACTTTGTTCAGCCGAAAAATGTGTTAAGCTTTTTCAAAATCCATATCAATCGACCAAATTAACAGAGACTTATCAAGAACAGAATAAACTTTAGATATTTGGTCCAAATGTGTAGTAACATTGAAGAGATCCAGTGCTTTTTAGATCTCATTCGTGTTTAAAATGACCAACAATTAGCATCTAATTGGCATTTAACTCTGTGGAAACTGAAAGGTGGTGAAAAGATCAAAACTATCCCAGCCAGCTGAGACAATACTCTTTTAGATTAACCTGTTATCCATTTCTTAGGTCAAAGTTTCAGCTCTCCAACTATAAGGTATAATCTGTACTAAATTTCTTCTGCTCCAATTGAAATTAAAGCTTTGTATCAACTTTGACCGTGTTTAAGTATAATTAGAGCTTTTTCTCGTTGTTGTTAAGCGTGGAAATTGCCTTGACATATATACATATGCCTCCACTCTCTAGCTGCTGCCGCACACCAATTTCCTCCTGTGGGAAAATAAAAATCTTGAACTAATCTGTTGAGGAAGTTTGAGTTGTAATCTGATTTATCCTTCAGCAATCCACCAGTCTATGGGTTTTATTTACATTCCAATAAAGATCACGGTGATATATGACATCTTTCTACTTTAGGTAAGGACACTATCACTGACAACCTCAAAACATCATTTAAATAAAATCCAAAGTAGACTCGCGTAATCTTTGGGAGCTCAAGGCTGCCTATTTTGTCTGCTTGCTACAGTTGACATGTTTTTAGATGTTGGATTTTTTTCTTTTTTTGGGGGGGGGGTGTTTTGCATTTGTCACATTAATTGTAACAAGTAAACCCTCAGTAGCGGCCATAATGTGGCATGCAGCAGTCAGGACGTCATAGCTGCCTTCTGTTTCTCACAGCTTATCTGCTCAGTATACTGGTCCTTTTAATAGAGCATTGTTAATTGATTAGCTGCTGTTAATTTTTGAAGTGGGCTGTAAAACACCTGTTCGCTTTTCTTTAAATTGTAAAGCTATGCAGCCATGCATGTCTTGCATATCCATTGATTTCAACAATCAAACAAGCTCCACCATCCTGTCCTTCATATTTGGCTCTTGTGGGCCCTGATTACATCCATCGTGAAGATACTTTACATTTTCTTAGATAGTTTTTATTGTTTCTGTGCTCTTACCTACCAGCCTACATTTCAGCTCAAAATCACTTAGATTGTCCCCACAGTTTAAGGTCTGTAGGTGTGAATTTGGTTAATATCTGCTATGCAATTAACTTTACCCTACATATGTTTACCCTACATATCTGTGAAAAGCTTGTAGGAGTCTGTGGGATTAGCCCTACTTCAAATTTCTCTGGATTAAAAAAAAAAGTTGTGGAATCTCCCATTCACGGTCTAGCAGATTCCCCTATTTACAGATTTTTATCCTGAAAAATAACTCCAAATAATGCGCCATGGTTTGCTTGTTTTCCTCTTTTGTTTAGAGAGTATATCTCAATAATGGAGCATGGCGTATCATCTGACTGCAGGCTCTCGCTGGGCAGATAGGCTAATTAACCAGCTAATATCTGCTTATTAAACTGTGTCACTCTGAAAAGGCAGAACAGGAAAGAAACCTCAAAACTCTAAATTGCACTGAAAACCTTTTTTTATTCCATGTTTTGCTTGAAAAACAAAACAAAAAAAAGTTCACTAATGACAACCTTCAACAATCTATATATCAGAGGCAGAATGTTTTTCCCCTTTATTTTTTTTTTATTGAAATAATTTCCCATAAAAAAACAAAAAACATTTTCATTCAGTTTATTGAGTTCCTTTGTTACTTTATCTATTTATGACAGCTGTAAGTTACTCTTATAATCAGAAGTGAATGGAAATCTCATCAAAATCCAAAAAGGTTCTGTGGAAAATGTATATATGTGATCAAAAACATTTCTCTGTCTCCACCCTCATATCCACTGTAGGTGATGTTACACCTGATTAGCTATTTCTTGGCATTTCTTTTTCAGTTTCTACATATTGTTTTTAGACTCTTTTGACTTATGTCACCACATTAGCACTCTCGGATGTGAAGGAATGTTTATATATAAAAAACTAAATGTAGATACAGAGACAGACTGGATTAATGTTCGTTCCAGATTTTATATTGGACTCTAAAGGAGGCTTTTTTTTAAAAACATTCCTGTTTCTACAGTCTTCTCCCGATGATCCAGATGGATTCCTCAGATGGCGTTCATAACCAACATCAACAAACCCCTCATGTTTATGCCGTTTCTGCTCCATAGCAT
>JAVLVB010000702.1:2868915-2916470 GCA_032876305.1 Orestias chungarensis | reverse complement strand
ACACACACACACACACACACACACACACACACACACACACACACACACACACACACACACACACACACACACACACACACACACACACACATTTCAGCTAAAGACACAGGACACAGCTGACCTCATGCAAAAAAACCAAAAGGCAAAATATCCGCCATCCTATTCAGTCCGCCGCTGAGGATGTTATTTGTTTTACCACAGGGGTGTCCTCCTGCTGTTCAGGGTAAATGTCAAGCTTTGCGATTACAGAATGAGAGTTCGCTGCACAATTCAGCCGTGTGGGAAGTCCCCGCAACACTTTAATGACATGAATAAAAAGGGCTCCATGTTTATTCCACAAGTTGTTGATGTCTTTTATTCATTGTCTTCTCCTTGTTGACAGTATCTATTTAGCGCTGCAGGTAGTGTTCCATTTTGTTTTCTTCTTAGTGGCTTAAGACCTAGTGAGCTTTACTTAAACACTACCTCCTGTTTCTTTATTTCTTTCTTTATTTCTTTTTTAAATCTCCTCACCTGTCTGCTGTCTGGTTTTTCGGGGGTTTCTGTTTGCGGCCTTGCCTTTCAGACTGGGCCGACGTGTGCCCTGTTCCGACTCTAATTGGTTCACTGTATTCATGAGGGGATACGGGGAGAAGCAGAGGAGACGGCGAAGAGCAAAAGCCGACTCCTAATAAACGTCAGTCCGCAGAGGAGACGCGTGTGGATAGCTCACTGATGGGCTGCTTATAACCAGGCGTCGTCTAACGCAAAGGCGAGATGGGAGCCGAGAGGATGTTACAGAAACACAGGAAAAGTGAGGGATGCTGGAGGGACAAGGACAGAGACGGGAGAAGGACTGCATGAGGGACCTGAGCTCCTGCTCCTTCCATCTGAGGAAAGTAGTTGTAAAAAAATGATGCGGGAAACAGGAGGGGAGGTTGAACACAAGCTGAGTTCATGCAGGGAACTCTGCAAGCTCCTGATTTAGGATGGTTGGTGTAGTCTTATTGTTTGTGTTTCTGCATCTGAGCCCCCTGCGTGGCAGCATTTCTTTTTTACTCGTGTCTGATTTTTAGCTGTTAATTCTGGCGTGTTGTCACATATTCTGTCAGGCCGTAAAAGCTCCTCCTTCTCCCTTTCACAGTTTCGACACACACACACGCACATACACACAAACACACACACACATACACACAAGAACGAAGCACGAGCTCCAGATAGTTTATTGTTTTGCCCACCTTGTTTTTTGCTTTTGATTGTTGTCAAAGTTCCCGCTGTCTCCCCTGATGTAGCAGCATGGAATCTGCTCATCTCCATTTCCGCTTCCTCCCCGTTGTTCCCCGAGTTCATGTTGAATGAAAGCTTCATCAGAGGAACATTTGAGAAGAAGAGGGATGAATCAGACCCACTGATGGAATATTCTGGGCCACCGGATGCCAGGTGTTGTCTCAGAACCGCTGAAATTGATCCGTCTGAGTGACGTGCTGCTGTGCTGTTAATGTTTCCGGCTGATTCAAAAGGAGTTTATTTTTTTCTCTCCTTGTAGGCCGTAAAGACCACCATTTTTTGTTTGCATGTTTCTTTGGACCCGCTTTTCCACACACTTGTCTCCGTGTGCTAATTTCTGCTTTAAACACCAGAGCTGAGTGACAGCTTCTAGTGTTTGACTTTGACAGCTTTTATTTGTTGAAGTCAGCGGGCTTTTACTGAACGGCTGACGTTTTGAGGTTTCATGTCTGTCACCGTGTGATGGCTCCAGGGCGGCGTTGTGGAGTGTGTACCAAACACATGGTGCAACCCATCACTTCCCCACTAACCCATTCGGGTTTTACGCAAAATTAATATTCAGGTCCTATGGGCTTTTTTATGTATGGTTCTGGGCTAAAAGGGCCATGGGAAGATTAAACATAGTTCAGTTTTTGAACTGCTCATGCTTTTTCATTGTTGTTTAGTATTGTTTTAAAATTAGATATGTAGTAGGTTTACCATCTTAGTTCAAGTAAAACAGTTTCACATAGGTACTTTTTATGCTGCTCTATTAGGTAGGAATAATCCTTAATGCTGATTTTTGATAAAAATTTAAAATCAAAGGCCTGTAGCCTGGCTATTCACTGTGTTTTGCTTTTCCATTTTGATTTAAATATTACAAGTAAAAAGTTGAACGTGTTTCATTGGAGTTTAAGGAGACAAACTAACACACAGTGATGCATATTTGTGAAGGGAGAGAATTTTCAAAAGGTTTTTGCAAATAAAAATCTGATAGATAATCAAGTTTTCTGTGAAGTCTTTATTTATAAAAAAACAAAAACATTAACCAAACACATGATGAAGACCGCAGAGCAACACAGTTGGGCTAGGAATTCATTTTAACCGAATGCAAGAATTAGAAATAAAACAATATCCTGGGATTTGAAGATTCCAGAGTTTTGTTTAAACCTTCATGTGAAAATGGAAACTGGATGGTGACTGAAAACCTAGCAAGAGATGTTTCTTAGGTGCATTTGGTTTGTTTTAAGCATAGAGTATTGTGAATAATAAAGCCACGAGGGACAAAAAAAAGCAACAAGTATCCTTATTTTTGAATGATGGATTTTCTGTTTATTTTTTGTTCTTCTTGTATTTGTATTGCGTAAATACAAAACCTCCTTTAAAATCTGAGAAAGACAAATCTAAAACTTTTCCCGTATTAGGGAGATCCTGACCACCCCAATCTTTAGACTCACCACTGAAAATTGTAATTAATTACATTGAAGTCTGTGGTTTTAATTTAAAGAGTAGTGACTAAAGCAAATTAGGTAAGTTTAAATTAGTTACACATCTGACTTCTACAGGAAGTCCATCCAGCCAACAACAGTAGTTAGTTTCCCTTGGGATAAATAAATTATGTTTGATTTAATTGATGTGTTAAAATGTCAAAATTTTTAAGGAATTGTAATACTTTTCCAAAGAATTGTGTTTAATATAAATATAGTAAAACAAATTTAAATTGTAAAGTAAAAGTGTACGTAGCTCTTGTGCTGATTTGTTAAAAGTTTATACTGTTATCCACTTTTTGTACTTTTTTTCCCCGTGTTTAAAGATGTAAGAAGCAGAATTTTACACATCTTAAAGCACGGTAAAATAATTTACCATGTACTAGACATTCCTAATTACGGATCTACCAAGATGATATTTTGTCTTTCGCTTAGAAATGTTATAAACTTTGAAAAGTCACTTTTTTTAGGGTTTTAGACAAAAAGTGAGAAATGCATCTCTGCACTCTAAGACCCAGTTTTTCTCATGGCCTTTACAAAGCCGCAACAATTTGTTGCTGAATCGAGCAAATGGCCTCCACAGCTCAGGGACTTTGCACTTACTTTGCTGAACATCAACTGAATAGACCCTGCCAGACATAAAAGCCTGAATGGATAAAAAAAAAAAAAAAAAAAAAAAATGCTGACAGAAGTTTGACGTTGTTAAAAACATTTAAAAACCATATTTATTTTTACTCTACATTGACCAAGATTTCTGTTTAATATTTTAAATATTACTATGTTACTATAGATATTTTTTCTCTGTTTTACTCTGATCCATTCAAGGTTTGTCTGGGAGGCAAGTAAAACCCACCGATGAAGCCGAGACTGTAAAACTGTTCAATTGGGAGGAACGTGGGAACATCAGTTTAAACTCATCTCAAACCTAACACAGTTTAAGCCCTCTCGCGTGTTGTTTATCGGGTTTTTCAGGTAGTCGAATGCAGCGGAGAACCGAATACATCTAAATATTAGTTGTAGTTTTTACCCTTTGCCACAAAGCTCGAAATGACAACTGTTGACAGCTGAAATAGATGTTGTTAAAAAACAAAAAAATGTGGGATTGTTTGTGTGGCAGGTTACAGATGTAAAGAGGATTGGGGTTATCTGCAAGAAAAAAAAATTTATTTAACAATATGCATACTAATTAAACAAGCTAGTGTGTGTAAAATGAGAATTTGTCATATGAACTAGGATTTTTAAGGGAATCTTTTTATTTCTTTTAACTCTTTTAAACCACTATGTAATTTACATGGTGATTCTTGACAGTAACTTGTTTGAACAAGCTTCTTTAATCTAGATTAATATGAATCACGTGAAGGGTAAACCAACGCACGATAAAACGCAAGAGAATATCAGAAAATCCCTTTTATCTCTCCACGTGTTTGTCACACACGAGTCTGATACTCAATTGGGGGAAACCAACTTGGAATAATTGACGGACGCCAGATTAATCTTGTCGACTGCGGTAAACACAGACAGACCGAAACATGTCGAAGGGAGTCCAGCAGATGCAAGCGAGCCGCACCTGTTCTTGCGTCAGGTTGCAGTTGCTCTTACTTCAGCATTCAAACACGGTGGCTGCAAAAGTGATCAAAGAGACCCTGAGAGGATCGGGACATTGCTCCAAAATGTAACCGTAGCATTTGACTGTTTGAGGGAAGAACCACGGTTGGCATCACATTTATCAATGAACAAGTGATTAAGATGTAATGATGAAGTGTTGCTGATCATATAAGATAACGTTTCATCCCTTTAGCTGATTCACCCAAAGATAAAAGGATTCGACCACGCTTAAAATATATAAAATTGTACATTTTTCATTCAGTCAATAAAGATACATTACAGTTAATTTGTTATGAAACATTGGGTTAAAAGACTTTGATTAAATCCTGTTTTCCCATAGTAAATTATGCAATAAAGTTTCTTTGCAGGGGTAAGAGTTTAATTATTATTATTTTTTTATGTACAGATGGCTTTAAATTTTTAAACATTTTTAGATATGTATGGATTTCCCTCTTGAATACAGAAAGCAGTATTTTCACACTTACAGATTTGCTAAATTTATTAGAAGAAAAGGTAAAGCTGAATCTTACCGTCTAATACAGATCCCTAATAAAAGCCAAAAAAAACCTCAAAAATATTTACATGTATCCATTTGAAAAGCTTAACAGTCCTGTTTTCAAGGCTTAATGTCTCTAGGGAAGCATGGCAAGAGTCATTAATTTAAAATGGAGAAAGCAAACCAGCGTTCAACCTTTTTCACCAAAACAGCTCAACAATTCATCAACAACATGTCATAATAAATATTTCAGAGTGGCCTAGTACACAAAGTCAGCCAAGTCCTAAGCTTATATCTGACTGCGTTACTGTGGTATGACCTTAAGCAGGCCACTGATGCCCCCCACTTTTTCTTAATTAGAACAATCTCTCCTGGCCGAAAATCTCTTCAGAGCGATGAAGACCTATCGTTGTCGTTTGTTACAAATGCTAAGTGGCAGCGATTCCTACCAAGCTACACCAATTAAAGCTCTATGAGGCAAAAATTAGATTTGTCTGACAGTAAAATGTGTTGATGTCTCTAAAAATGTAAACAGGCAGAGCCAGATGCCCTTTTATACGTTTTTCTATGTTTTTGTCGTTTGTAGTGAGCCCTCTATGCCACCTTTCCCCTCGATTTTCTCCATTTTGTATTTGCCCCCTGCCCACTTCCCCAGAGTCGCCTGTCCTCTTTTAACCTCAGCTCCTCACTGCCTCATAGACTCAGGAAGTTCGCCGTGTTAAGGATAACAAAAAAAAGCGTGTAATTGTTATAGTAAGTGGCTAAAACTTCAGTCCAGTGATGAACTATTTTCGAGCTATTTGTCATGTTATTTAAGCTTCTGACCCACATTAAATGAGAACTCTCAGGATAAATTTACAATGATTTTTATTTAGAATGATGTGGAGAAGGGAATCGGGCGGTGGCAGGTACTGGTAAACAAGGTACTGGTTCGGACCGGCTTAATTTGGGAATCATGGAAGTTGGGATGGATACGGAGTGACAAAGGGAGACAGAGACGAACAGAGGACGGATTAATGATGGATTCAATGGTATAGGGGCTGGTGAAACGAGGCGAGAGCTTGCGAGAGACGGACTTCAGGTGGATATCTTGGGACGAGAGCCAAACCTGCTGACCAGGAGAGTAGGTGGGAGCAGGTGTGCATCTCCGGTAGACATATTATTTGATTTGGGCTGAGGATCGTTGTAGGGCCGAGATGGTCTCCTTCCAGATGTTTCGGATGCGGCGAATGTGATGTCGAACAGAGGTCACAGAGATATCCCTCTCGTCGGCGGGGAACAGTGGTGGCTGGTATCCTAAAGAGATCTGGAAGGGAGACAAAACAGTAGCAGCAGAGATATGTGAATTGTGGGCATACTCAACCCAGGGAAGGTGCTGGTTCCAGTCGGTCTGATGGGTGGAAGTAAAACACCGGAGAGCTGCTTCGACCTCCTGGCTAAGTCGCTCTGTCTGACCGTTAGACTGCGGTTGGTAACCAGAAGTGAGACTGGTCTTGGCCCCCAGGGCTGTACAAAAATGCTTTCAGACTTGAGAAGCAAACTGGGGGCCACGGTCAGACAGGATATCTACAGGTATGCCGTGTAGCCGGAATACATGTTTTACCAGGAGTCAGGCAGTCAGGAAGGCTGAGGATAACTTGCGGAGGGGAATGAGATGGCATGCTTTGGAGAAACGGTCTACGATGGTGAGAATGGTGGTCATACCTTGAGCGGATGGAAGGCCAGTGATGAAATCAGCAGCGATGTGGGACCAAGGACGTTTGGGGATCTCGAGGGGCTGCAAAAGGCCCGAGGGGGGTTTATTGCCGGTCTTATTTCGTGAACAGATGGAACAGGCTTGAACGTAATCAATGACATCTTTGTGGAGGTTTGGCCACCAGAACCTACGGGATATCAGAGCTATGGTCCGACTGGAACCAGGGTGACAAGAGAGGCGAGAAGTGTGGAACCAGTGAAAGACTTGTGAACGGACGGAAGATGGTACATACACAGTACTCTGGGGAACGGTCCGAGGGTAAGGTTCACGGAGGAGGGCGTTTTGGACGATGCCTTCGATCTCTCAGGATACCGAGCCAACCACGCAGTCTGGAGAGATAATGGGAGCTGGAGCAGGGTGAGAATCATCAGGAGAGAACAGGCGGGAGAGGGCCTCGGGCTTGACGTTTTTGGATCCTGGCCTGAAAGACATGGAGAGGTTATACCGGGAGAAAAACAGAGACCAGTGAGACTGTCCGGGATTTAGATGTTTTGCAGACTTGATATATTCTAGGTTGCGATGGTCGGTCCAAACCAGCACTGGATGGTTAGCACCCTCCAGCCAATGACGCAATTCTTCTAATGCGAGTTTAATTGCTAGAAGCTCTCGGTCTCCCACGTCGTTGTTGCGCTCAGCAGGGAATAGACATCGGGAGAAGAAGGCACATGGATGAAGCTTGTTGTCCTCCTCCGATCTCTGGGAGAGGATGGCTCCCACTCCCAGGTCGGAGGCATCGAACTCAAAGGTGAACTGTCGAGAGGGATCCGGTTGAACTAAAACTGGGGCTCGGGAAAAAAGGGTCTTGATTTTTAGAAAGGCTTGTACGGCTTCGGGGGTCCAGAAGAAGGTTCTTTTTACTGAAGTTAGGGCTGTGAGTGGGGAAACGGTCTGACTATAGTTATTTATGGAAAGGCGGTAAAAATTGGCAAAACCTAGGAAACGTTGCAGCTGTCATCGTGAGTCAGGAGTGGGCCATTCAGTGACTGCTTGAACCTTGGTGGGGTGTGCTCGGATCTGCCCGCCCTCGAAGATGTAGCCGAGAAATGTGGATGGATGTCTGGTGGAACTCACATTTCTCGACTTTAATGTAGAGGCGGTTCTGAAGAAGGCGTTGGAGGACTAGACGGACGTGGGATCGGTGTTTCCGGGGCATCTTTGGAAAAAATAAGGATGTCATCAAGGTAAACAGAAAAGATATTCAGGAAGTAACAGAGAACGTCATTTATGAGGGCTTGGAAAACAGATGGAATGTTGCATAAACCAAAGGGCATGACCAAATATTCAAAATGTCCGAGGGGAGTTTTAAAAGCTGTTTTCCACTCATCCCCCTGGCGAAAACGGACGAGATGATAGGCGTTGCGGAGTTCTAATTTTGTGAATATGGTGGCGTTGTGGAGTGACTCGAAGGCTGCGGTGATGAGAGTTAATGGGTATTTATTCTTTACGGTGATGTTGTTTAGGCCTCTGTAATCAATGCATGGTCGGAGCGATACATCTTTCTTCTACACGAAGAAAAAGCCCGCCCCTAGGGAAGAAGAGGAGGACCTAATAATGCCAGCGGCGAGGGACTCGTTTATATAGGTCTCCATCGATTCCCGCTCCTTGTGAGAGATATTATACAGACGACTGGAAGGTAATGGGGCTCCGGGAAGAATACCGATGGCGTAGTCATATGGTCTGTGAGGGGGTAGGGAGCAGGCCTTACTGTTGTTGAAGGCCTACTTAAGGTCCAGATATTCCTTGGGGACATTACTGAGGTCCTGCGAATTGATGGAGACATCTTCCTGGGGCGGGCCAGGAGGAACGGCGGCCTGGAGACAAGAGGAGAGGCAGTTAGATGACCAGGAGGAAATGGAGCAGTCTGACCAGTTGATGGTGGGGTTATGGTCCTGGAGCCAGTCAAACCCTATGGGGTTGAGAGGAGGAAAAAACAAAAAAATGGTTTAGATTCTTTATGGTTTCCGGAGAACTGTAGAGGAGTGGTGATATGGGTTATCTGGGGTAATGATCTGCCGTCAAGAGCGGCAACCTGGAGCGGGGTGTCTAGGGTTGAGTTTGGTATTTGTAACTGGTCAACAAGTACTTGGGCAACTAGGGATCTCTCACAACCGGAATCAATTAAAATGGACAGGTCAAAGGTTTTATGGTTAGATAAGATAAGATAGACTTTATTGATCCCGAAGGAAATTGTTTTGCCAGGGTTACAGAGTATCAAATAACAATTAACACAACACACTCATCTCACATACAACACAGTACAGTCCACAATCAACATATAACAATAACCACACTACTATTTATCCCTCCTGCAGATGGAAGAGGAATTGTACAGTTTGATTGCCACAGGTAAGAAAGACCTCCTATGGCGTTTTGTGGTGACTCTCGGTGGTCTCAGTCTCCGGCTGAAGGTGCTCTGACAGGCTGTCAGCGTGGCATGTAGGGGGTGGGGGGTGTTGTCCTTGATGCTGAGCAGCTTCCTCAGCATCCTCCTCTCTGACACCTCCACCACAGACTCCAGTTCCAGTCCCAGGACAGAGCCAGCTCTCCTGATGAGCTTGTTGAGTCTGTTGGTGTCAGCCGTCCTCAGCCGGCTGCCCCAGCACGCGACAGCATAGAAGATGGCGCTGGCGACCACAGAGTGGTAGAACATCTGCAGCATGGTCCTGCAGACGTTGAAAGATCTGAGCCTCCTGAGGAAGTACAGTCTGCTCTGACCTTTTTTGTAGACCGTGTGTGTGTTCTTAGACCAGTCCAGTTTATTGTCTATGTGGACACTGAGGTATTTGTAGTCATCCACTATGTCCACAGCTGAGCCGTTGATGATGACGGGGTCTGGGCGGTTCCGCTGTTTCCTTAAGTCCACCACCAGCTCCTTTGTCTTCCCGCCGTTAAGCTGCAGATGGTTCAGCCCACACCACTCCACGAACCTGTCCACCACACTCCTGTACTCGGCCTCCTGGTCCCTGCTGATGCAGCCCACCATGGTAGAGTCGTCTGAGAACTTCTGCAGGTGGCAGGACTGTGAGCAAAACCTGAAATCAGAGGTGTAGAGCGTGAACAGGAACGGAGACAGTACTGTCCCCTGTGGGACCCCCGCACTTCTCCTTATGATGTCTGATGTGGTGTGTTGCAGTCTTACATACTGGGAGCCTTACATACTGGGAGCGGTTATGGATCTATGTAGCCGGAAGAAGAAGACGTGCCTGGCTAGGACGATTGATTTGGTCCGTCTGTTGCCTAGCGTTCATAGACGGACCTTCTGGGGGGAAACACCTTACGGAGGCTTGGACAATTGGCGATGTAATGACCTGGGGTTCCACAGTATAGGCACTCCCTCGACTGCATCCTCCGTTGCCGTTCCTCCAGGGTGACGGAGGGATGGAAGGTGTGGTGCCCTCATACGGAGGGGGGGGGGTGAGTTCAGAGGCTTTAGGAACCAGATTGTGGAGGAGAGTTGTTATTTGATCCAAAGTTTGATTTGTTGTAGCCTGTTGTTCTGATAATGACCGGAGAACGGACTCGTGTGAATGGAGCATGGCGGACTGATCTGAAATAACCCTCCTGAGAGTCTCCTGTGGGTCAGGTTGGCCTGAGTGTTCTGTCATGTTATTTAAGCTTCTGACCCACATGAAATGAGAACTCTCAGGAGATATTTACAATGATTTTTATTTAGAATGATGTGGAGAAGGGAATCCGGCGGTGGCAGCAACGGGCAAACAGCAACGAGTGGCGAGGAACGGGAAACAGCAATGGGGTGGAAAGAGCTCCAGCAGAGGAGGAGCACTGGTGACCCCCTTTGGCAAACTGGAGAAGTGGCTGAAAGAAAACTCACACTGACACTATTAGATTTTTAAAGAATCTGCAAACTATCATTTCGCATTTTCTTCAGATTTGACTATTTCCACTGGCTAGTTAAAACCTGTCTTCCAATTATAAGTGACCGCTTACTTAGAAATTATTCACAGTATAAAGTGACAGAATCTAATTTTACCCTCAAACATCCTGTGCTGTCTGTGTTAAGCTTGTAATTAACGGTCTGCTAACTGGCTGAAGGAACACCTTGCTGCGTACCTGAGTTTGATAAATGCTGTGTCTAATAGAGGATGACATGTTGAAATTTTTGAGGGTCAGTAGTCGGCCTACTGCAATTACCGTATTATGCCACCCCCTTCCCGTTAGATAGATGTAGTTAGACAACAGATTAGATTTGTAATAGATTAAATGTGGTTAGATTAGTGTGCCGTAGCGAGTATTTGGCTGTTGTTTAACACAGCTTTAACGACTGAGCCGGTTTGGTGTTTTTACACGTTTCTGATTTCTCTAAGTTTTTCCTCCTCTGTGGTGAATCAGGTGGTTAAGCCAAGCAAACATACATGCGGAAAGAAAGCGTACGATTAGACAGCTCACCTGTAACTCTAAAGTAAACACTAGAAATCCGAATTTAGACATTTGAGAACAATGTTTTTACAGCCTACCTGCTTCTGTTTATCTGCTAGCATGACCTGGCAGACATGCAGCTAGACAAAAATGTGTGCACGTGTATTTGCATGTTTGAAGTATGGCAGCAGATTTAGCACACCTTCCAGGAAAGTCAGGAAAAGTATGGAGATTAATGTCCTTTTAATTCTAGGTCTGAATAAATACACATTTATTTCCACCTTTTCATTAGTTATGAAATGTTTTCCATCCTCTCCTCATGTCCTCTATTTCTTTCCTTGGCTCCTACGTGTTACCCTCTGTTTCTTTCCTTATTTCTCTTCTTGTTTCCTACCTCGCTTCCTTCTGCCACAACTAATTTCCTTGTGATCTGCTTCTATTCCCATCTTGTGCTTGTCTAGTTACCGTCTTTTCTTGCTCCCTTCTGCCATTCTTCCTTCTTTCCATACTTATTTTATAGTTTCCTAACTCATATTCTTCCTTCCTTCCTCCCCCCCTCCCCACAGAATTGACCCACACTGGCATCACATCACTACAGGATCACTATTTCATAGTGTATTTCACACAGTTGCAACTTTCTTGGAAAAACTCTACCCTTTGCCCTTCATGGCTGCCTGGCCAAAGACAAGCGTATCCTTTTTCGGTAACACCCATTGATCATCGCTTCAGTTAGACTCACAAATGAGGCAGTGACAGCCAGCGAAGTTTGTGAGGAGGCTTGGTGGCATGGAGAGAGAGAAACAGAAACAGGGGACAGGCAGGGACAGGTTAGCAGACAACTGAGTATTAGAAGCAAACTGACAAGCGGGAGTTCACAAAGTCATCGTTGTGAGGTGACTGAGCGCAGAAAGACAGAAATGTAGTCAAGCATGAAGACGCGTTAACACTCATCAGGTTTTTGTCATCATGGCAACGAAAACATTGTAATTGCAGGTAGTTTTGATTGATGATTGTCAGGATCCTGAGGGAGGCCGAGTAAATACAAAGAAGTGTGTGTCTGTGTGCCAATTACAGTAAAAGAGAGAGAGAAGGGAAGGAAAGGCTGCATCTCTGTGTGTTTCAGCGCTGAGAGTTGCAGGAGTAAAGAGTTGCCAAATTCCTGTAGCTTTATCCCACTGTGTCCTCCACCCTGCTGTCAGACAAGAGTTGAAGTCCAGGTAATGAGTGCAGGTGGACAAACTGCTACAGAGTTTGCAACTACAGACGAGAGCTAATGGTACAAATAATGGGATTTATTTTTTGTTAAAATGGTGACAGTTTCTTTTTGTTGTTGTTTGTATTACTATTTTTTTTTTTTGCATGAATATTCAGAAAAACGTATTTAGAAACACACAATGAACACGGCTCTGCAGTTTATTAGGTAAACTTTGCTTATTGTGAGCATGTTTTGCCTTAAAAGCAGCTGATATGTCTTACATGGGGATCTTGGAATCAATAAGTGGTGAAAAATCTTTCCCTCTTAATTTAGTCGATATTGCCCACACAACTGCCCAGGAAATAAATATTTAAGCCCCTCAAAAAACATAAGTATGTATGTCTTTTTATATAGTCCAGACACAAAATGTACCTCAATATGCATTAATACACAGGGTAAAAACCATCCTACTGCTGCAGCTATTATCTACAATATTTCCTATAGGCTTTTGTGGGTATAGCCAACCTACACCAACGGAAATTAATGTTGCTTCTGAATTTGGCAGAATATATCAATACTATACCTGAATAGACGGAATCTATAATAATCTACAATATCTCGCATTATAACATTGCCACTAATGTGTCGCCATGACAGATTATTCGTTGTTGTTGTTGCTTTTACTCCAAAATCTTTTCCTGCTATCTGATCTACTATGGTTCAGTCTGATGAATTTAGGTATAAAACTAGAATTAACCCTTACGTGTTATCTGGACCTATTTCAAATCATCCAGTGTAAATGGTAGAGTTTGATATAAGCTTAATCTTCAGTAACGTCTCATATGTTAGCAGCTGTATGGGCTGATGTTAGTCCCACATTCTTACTGTTTCCTAATACTGTTTCTCTGGATTAATACTCATCTGTTACCTTGCCAGGTTTTACTGCGATGTAAAAATGACAAAATGTAGAGCTGCTGAATAAAGTGTTAAAGCTCATGGGCAAAGATGTTTCCCCAAAGTGAGCCCTGCCCAACCACTACTTCAGGGTCCTGTTTTTTCTTTCCTACCTGTAATGATTTTGACACAGCTCAGTGCTCCAGCTACCACATGCTTGCAGAGTCAGCATTAGAAGTATTTTCGTGAGGATAATAAGTAGCATAAACGTGCTTTGAGCCCTCCGGTTATTCCATGTATTCTGCTGTGCATTAAGAGTTAGGTTACATTTCCTAAACTTTGACTCCTATACACTAAAGAAGCATAAACAGTTTCTAACTCAAAGCAAAATTTGGACTAAACAACTATTTAATAAAACAAATTTCCCATCCATCTGTAAGCTATACTAGTGTTTTGAATCATATGTTGTAGAAAAAACGTAGAAGTTATACCAGAATTATGGGGAGCAGGAATAAAGCTGGAAAAGGAGAGCAATTTGGAGTCTCTAGTGAAAACTGTTCTTCATGTTTGCTAATTAAAATGTGAAATATTATAATTACTAAGCATCAGAAACCCAAATAAAATCTGATAGAAACCATTCAGCTCATCCAAAAAACTACAGCAAAGGTTTCAGTGAAGTGTATAAAATGGTATAAGTCTTAATTTTAGCTTCACTAATTACTCCCTATTGAATAAAAGAAAGAAGTTTTTAAAAATCTCCTTTTCACACATAAAGCCTGAAATAATCAAGCTCCATCATTTATCAGATATGATTTCAATTGATGTTTTTGTAAAGTGACTTGAGACAACATTAGTTGTAAATTGCCGCTACATAAATAAACTAATTCTAAACTTTCCATTTTGATAAAGCTTACAGAGTGGCTCACTTGGTCATGAGCTATCTCTGTAGTTTTGCTTCTATAGGTCACTCAAGAACATAGTCTTTTCACTCTGCTACATTCTCCTATTCCTCCAAACTTGCATTGTATGTTGGTTAAGAAGATGTTTAGGTTCTCCAGTTTTCTAATCTTGATAATACTTGCATCTAAGCTATCTTACCAAACCTGGGAAGTTATTGTCTAACTAAGCAGTTGAAAGAGCTACTACCTCTTCCTCTGATTATATCTAAGTTTTTTATTTTTTATTTATTGCATACATTTTACTACAGGATTGAAACTTAAATATGTCTTGGTGTATGTCTCCCCGAGATGAAGCACAAAAACAGCGCCTGCTGCCATTAACTTTTTATGTTTTCTTTATTTTAGGAAGTACTTCTTGGATCAGTGCTGTTTCGTTCTATATAATGTTTCTCCTCCTACTCCCAGTTAGTGGTGGCAGATGGACGATTACTCTGTTTCTACTTGAGGTTACTTCCTGTAAAAGGACGTTTTTTCTCTTGAATGTCGCCACATACGTGGTCAGTATTAGGAATTGTTGCAACATTACAACGTGATGAAAAGAGACTTCAATGGAAACCAAGGTTTTATTTATTTATTTTTTATTATGTCAGGATTTTTAGAGGTTTATAATCCCTTATTTCTATTGTTGTGGAAATTTGAGACTAAAAAAATATTGTTTTTTAAAATGAAAAGGGATTTTCACCTGGCACACGCGCTCCCTTTCCAAGCTTCCCATAATAGTTTTAGTACTCTTATTCCTGTTTGCTGCATCGTTATCTTTTGTCAGGTTTCGGTCCTTTACTTTAGTTTCAACTCTGTCATTGTGTAACTTTGCTTTGTCCTTTTTTTTCTCTTTGCCTCTCATCTTTCCTGTTCCTTCTTTGTGTTTTTTCAAACCCTTGTCCTTGTCATCCATCACTCCCTCTTCCTGTACCTCACTCCCTGAGCATATCTGCACTTTTATCAGACTGATAGGAGAAATTCTGTTTCTCTAAAGAAATTTTTTTTCCGTGAAGCATCACAGTTTTGACAAATGTTTTCAAACCAAGGCATGCTTTTTGGTTCTGAGTCAAAAAACTGATGAAGAATGTCTTTGTTCTTCTACTCAGCCCCTTCACACCAGCTGCTTGTGGTAAATAACTGCCTCTGTAGTACATTTCACACCCTGGTCTCATGAAAAGCTACATTGGTAACCACTTGATGGCATTAAACGCAACACTCTGGACTGCCTTTGTAACAATCTTCTTCTTCCATGTTGCTGTGCACTAAATCACAAATGCTAGTTTAGTATTTTGGTAGTTTAACAAAATAAAAATTTTAATTGGTTACCTATCATTAGTTATGTGTCATTTCCCAAAACCAACACTTATTACAAAATGTTCCTCACTTTAGGTTTTTTGTCACTACAAAGGGGCAAGAGACACGCTTTAGGTCAGACGTATTAATACTTACAGTAGATGAGCGACTGAATTATAATGGATCTCTCAGGCAATAAATCAGAACTTACCTCTGGAGTTAGGCATTGACCTCCCACGAGTGGTTATAAACAACGCGCGGGCTGATATTAAACCTGTACTTAGATAATGTATCAGTTATAAAAAAATTGTTTTGCTTCTGCAATTTTCCTAATTTCTTTGGGTGCACACTACAACAGACACACACAAAAAATCCAGTAGGCTTGAAAAAGAATCTCTTGTGCCCCTTTTGAGTTAGTTTACTGCACAGTAGCTGAAACATCCTGGTAGATACAAAATCAGGGATATTGGCAAATCCCTCTTATACAAGAACTCTCCCATAGATCAGAGATGCTCCCTCTAATACAACAGCAATAATTACTGTGACGCCTAAACAGCATCAATGTTTAGACAGATAGCCTGGGATCATGTCAAGCAAAACTCACAGGGAATCATCCCTGAATGACAAACTGGATGTCTTGTAGCTGGAGGAAACATTTACATGATGTTGAAGGTTCGATGTTGGCTCCTGGTTTATTTGCGCAGATTAACCCGATGATAAAAAATAAACTATATAAATGGTGGAAGGGAAAAAAAAGAAGATGTAGGAAACTAAGCGGGACACATGTTGATTACTTTAGAAAGCTATTATGTGTTTAGTGGAAAATGAAAAACAATATTTACTCTTTTTAGAGGAAGATTATTATATACTACTTGCCGTCTTTTGTTAATCTCCGGTGCGTTTGAGTCTTAATAACATCCAAGCATGTTTTTCTGCTATGACTTTTGTTTAACATATTTTGTGAGGATTTATGTGATTGGATTCATACCTTCTGAGTCAACATCTCGTTGAGTTTCTTTCTGCATATCAGGCATATCAGGAGATTTATGAGGATTTAGTCTGTTTCAATTATTTTCAAAACATTGGATTTAGGTCTGGACTTTGACCAGGCCTCTCTTACTCTAGTTGATCTCTATGGATGTCCTGGTTAAAGACGTACCTTTCCCCATGTATGGATCAGGAAATTATATATATTTTTAAATATTACATCTGCTAAGATTCTTGTATTTGTGCCCTGAATTTACATCTAATGACCTTTCTTTTTGCATAAATGAAGATGCCTTAACCTGAACTGTTGATGTCTGGTGCTGCTTCTCAACTTGGCACCTCCTCTGATCCTCTACTTGTGCCTATTTTCTGAGGATAGATTGGGCAGCTGTTCTTTAAATTTGATGTTTAGAGTTAGGAAGTTCTCATAAAACCTACTGTAACCCTGCCTAAACCTTTCCACAGCATCAACTCTTACCTTTCTGATTTTTTCAAGAGGCTTTCTGTTGTTTGATGTCTTCAAATAAACCTGTGATATCTTTAAAGAACCGTTGGATTATTGTTAACGATAACTTGCAAACAGGTTAGACTTTGGTGTTTAAGGCAGATGGATATATTGAATTTTTCGGGGGGTTTTAAAGTAAAGAGGCTAAAAACTTTTTAATTTTTATTTGTAAATAGCGCTGAAAGCCATTCGGAACCTTTCTTCCTCTTCATAAACGATCACCACTTTGTGTTGGTCTGTTGCACAAAGTCCTCTTAAAATAATTTAGTTTAGCTCTAATTAGAGAAAACATGCAAAAGTTCAGGGGTTGTCAAAACGTTAGCAAAGTGCTGCACATGAAAAACCCAGAAATTCTGGAATTTATAACCACGTCCATGAAATAATCATTGTTTACGTGATTTATGTACATATATGAGTGCGTTTGTGTCATGAAAGTCGGTTTTATGGGGCTGGCATGATGATGATGATGATGCATCTTATCCCCATTAGTGTTAGCCTAGATCTGTCAGAGGCTTGTTGCCGCCTGGTGAAAGCCTAACCCTCAGGAACGACGTGATGTACCCGAAAAACATTGCACGTACACACACAGACACACAAATGTACATGAATATACTCAGAGACTGAGCTACGAGGTTAACAGACAGTAGCTGTGATCCAGTCTATCTCTCTGGGTTTTTTTTCCACTTCCTTATTATTATTTTTTTTATTGACACATTTCCCAAACAAAGTGCCCCTCCGTCGGCTCCAGACTCACCTCTGTCAAACCTTGAAGACTGCGTTTTTCTAGATTTATTTATTTTCTTCATCTCGGTATGCGGCCCATGCTCTCGGAACAGAATTAAACGATTAGGCAGCGCTGCTTTTTCGTCGTCCTGATTGTGTTCCCCGCCATGCAGATCAATAACAGAAGGCTGATGCATGGGCAGATCAGTGTTGCTGGAAGCGGCAGCTCTTCGTCATTCAAATAATTTAATGGCGTGCACAATTTTCACTTCACATGAAATAACTTGAAAACGGCAATCTTCTTTCCTCCACAGAATTATTTATCACCTTAAGAAATTAGATGCTGCCTCGCAAATGACTGCTTTAGTTATATTAACACTTTAATATATTACTTTGTTTCCTGCTGGGCAGGATTTTTTGCAGCGATCGTTCAGTCATAGCTAAAGTCAAGCGTGCCCTACATTTCTGCTGCAGAGTGAAGACTTCGCCAGGAGATAACAACTCTCCTTGCTCTGCTTTGTGATTATTTAATGTTGCTTCTAATTAATATCTCTGTCGTTAACTTGCTGTGACACATACCCTGTCCACCCACCCAACCAGCCAGCCAGTCAGTTGGCTCAAAGCCCCCGAGCCTCCTTTAATCTCTGAGCACCAAACCGCAGGGAAGGGATCTGGAGATAAGTTTGCAATAAGCTGGCACACATTTGTTTTTTAACACTTTTTCCTCTTTGAACTAATTTCATTATAATTATCTTATAGTTATTCACTCCTACTTCCAGCTAGAATCATGTGATTAGATGTGTTGTCACCCTAAAATGTGCAAGACTGTCCCCTCTCATTCTGTGCTATCAAAATTCCTTTAACATATTACAGCCATTTTTCTAAACGGCAAGTATATTGATCAAGTATTTCACTATCACACCTGCTCATGGTGGTGGGTTATTTTCCTGTTGTCATATCTGATGGACTGATTATGATGATGATAATAGCAGTACAGAGATGGCGGGTGGCTGTCTGCGGAGCCTCACTTCCTTTTTTATTTCGGAAGCCGTTCATTGTGCTCTGAATGAATAGAAAAAACTGGGGATAAGGAGACAGTTCCTCCTACAAACACATAATGAGGCTCAGGCTTTTGATTCTAGAGTCTAGTTGTGGACCTTTCTTCGTTTTTAGGGGTCTTTTTTTCCTTTTTCTTGAATATTATATTGTGTGCTCCAGTGATCGCTTAAAAAAGGAACAAGACCAGACGTGAATGCTCCTAAAAACAAATAAACATTAGTCACAATTTTTAAGTAATAGGTCAGATACAAATAGCTACTTGAGACACAAGTTTTTGCGCTACTATCTTATGTGAAATTAACACTAATCGATTGTATCTTGTAGCTGGCTTGCATTTTATTTGTTAATTTATATCCAAAGTTTTCTGTTCCTTAAAAATAAAAATGGAGATTGGTTATATAGATTTGATATTATAATAACGATATCTTGTGGTCTTGTTTTAATACTGCAAAATGTATTTATCATCCCGGTAAAGAAAAGTCTTTGCATCATATTTAGTAATGATGCAGAAGAAAAAAATATGTTAAAACCGCAAAGCTTTTACTAGCCTCCCACTGTTAGGCTGAAACTGAGGGTATAGGTGCAGAGACCTCTAATAGATCTTGCTGCTAATGATGGAAAATATTGTAGTGCAGGTAGTATACCAGGCTGTGACTCTAGCATTTAGATAGGAAAGCTAGCAAATATAGCATATTAATCTATTAATTAACAAATAAAAAAAAAGGGGAATCTAAATTTTCTTTTAAACACTGCTTGCAGTTACAAACATTCTTAGTTAATGTGAGTATTTCTCTTTTATTTGTATGTAAACCAGAAAATGTGCCTTGTTGCTTTATAAGAGAGCAAGGAGAACTGAAGGTTTTCTCTTTCCAGGGTATTACTTGACAACCACTCTACCTTTAGCATATTTTTAAACGTTTTATGGAGGACCTTTGGAGTCGGTACATGTTGTCCAGAAGCATAGTAATAAATAATACGAGTTTTAACAGAAATATCAAGAAGCCACAGCAGCAAAGTCACCTCTCCTTCATATGGGCTCTCTGTTTCTGCTTAGTATTCGTTTCATATGTCTTGGGATCATACTGATTATTCTGTCTTCTCTCTTTCTTTCTTTTTTGTCTGCAGGTTCAGGAAAACATCTTTGTTGAATTCAACCACCAGCAGCTTCTTGAGTTCTATGACAAGGTTTGCTTGTTTTTTTAGGTTTTTTTGTTCTGATTGTGTGTGATATCATTGCTCATGGGGAATTTCCTCCTGATTGATTAGATCATTCCCTCTACAGCATCCACCTGCCTTTACTGTCTGCTTCATACTTTCATATATTACTGTCTCTCTGTGTTTTTTGTTTTTGAATTTTTCAGTCCACATTTTTGCGGAAGTTTAGTATTTTTGTCTGAATACAAAAAATGTTGTCTTTTCAGCTTGAAATCGTGCAAGGACAGTTGGATTCCCTGACTTGATGCCCGATGTTTTGAGCTCAGCCACGCCCACACAAACAACATGTTGTTGATGTTGCTGACAGCTGGGCCAGCTTTCACACACCCTGCAGTCCCAGTTCCTGCTCTGATTTATTTGAGAAGAATGTCAAAACAAGCTGCTGGGTTGAAGTTTATTTACATTCCAGTCTGCCCTCACTACTGGGAGACCACTGGTTGTTTTTTTGATCGTTATGTTTGAACATTTCATTTTACTTAATCAGTTTTACTTTGTTTTTTCTACTCCATGTAGAGAGTCACCTAATACTCAGTTGCTCTAAACGTTAACAACAATGACACGTTTATGAGTGCCATTACTCAGTTGTCTTAAAATAAACATGTTTCTTTTTTAATAGTGAGCTTCATTTGTTGCTGTTGTATTAAACTGTGAATTGGACATGAAACCTACTCAGGCTGTTGTTTTTGTTCAGTGAAAGCTCATTATTCCTCATTAGGACCAACCTGGATGCTACTTCAACAGATGGGAGGTCTGTGATGCACAGCGGACCTTGTTTGTGTGCTCATTGACGTACGTGTCTGTGCGCTGAGCGGTGCACCGATATATCCATGTTCTTGTTAATGGGTCTTCCCCAGCCAGAAGTTCATCATATTTTCCACTTTAAAAATTTTTTTCACAGGTTAACTTATCTCTAAACATTTAGTTTTTTTATTGTAGAGATAAAAAAAACGAAATCTATTCAAAACCTCTTGTCTGATTTTCATTTGTCATTTTTTTAATGGTTGCAAACACAATGATTATCTTGTAATTTAAAAATATTTCTCAATAGTAATCTACAGTAAAACAGATCTTGGATTTTGTAGTTTCTTCCTTCACCTGAGGTCTTTGTAAATTAAAGTAGCATAAATTGGTTTCATAGTGTGTTTAATGAAATCTCCTTATTCTGCACTCAAATATCCTGTTGTGACAATGTGGAGCTTTTTTTTTTTGCGATTACTGCACATTTGTTACAAATAGAAAACCAAGAAATCACATTTAAGCAAAAATTCACAGCTGTAGTTCAACACATTGTTAATCTACCTCTGGCAGCAATTACAGCCTCTAATCTTTTGTTTATGACCACACAAGCTTAGCCACCTAACTTTTAAGCAGTTTGTCCAAATTTTATTTGCAGTGCTACTGTGCAGCCACATCTCCTCAGATTTTGAATCCGCTTCAGTTCCGGACTCTGGCTTAGCCACTCCTTTGGTCCTTAACCCACTTGTCTTAGATCTTAGCCATTTTGCTCATTGGAGCTTTTGTTTTATTGTAGGCCTACTTCTATGAATTTAACTATATCCAGTCTAAAGTCAAGAGTGCTCGGAACCAAGTTTTCATCAAGGCTGTCTCTGTACATTGCTGCATCCATCTTTCCCTTTATCCTGACTTATCGTTTAGTTCCTGCTGCTAAAAAACATTCTTGAGGGCGTCTTCATAGATTGAGTGAATGAATCTGGACAGACCACCGTCATGACTACACTGAAGGAAATATACAAGCTTTTACAGCTGAGATGGGTGAAACTTTGCAGACAATACCTGTTGCCCAAATTTTTCACCAGTGATAGCTTTATGGGAACGTTGAAATGTGAACGCCATGGTTGAAGAAAACCCATAAAGGTTTGACGAAGAGTTTCTCCAGGAACCATGTAGGAGATTCCATGGTCAAGTCAAAGAAGGTTCCCATCAATGCACATTACCACTAGTACACCATCCCCACTCTGAAGCATCCTAAGATCTTGAATTATTTTGTGTTTTCTTATATTTTAGCTGTGATTTTTGTTCAACTTCAAGCACGAAAAAAAGGACATTTCACCATTGAGCGCAAGAAAGTAGACTTAGAAAAAACATTTCATAATCGTAAGCTGCCTCTCGGTGTGTCCACCATTCTTGAGTTGGGGTCAGAGGTTGAACAAAATTATTCCCGGAGATGAAAATAACGTTCAGGTACACAATTTAGACACCCAGGGTCTAAAGCATCCCCACCTGTTTTGGGATTAAAGACAAAGTGTTACATTCATAAAAATATGTAGGAGTTTTTCTTATAAATAGTTAGATATTTAACATAAGGCTATATGAGCATAATAAGTGTCACTCCATAAAAAAAGAACCCTACATATAAAACATTTCTCCTCTGCTTATTCCAAAGTAACACCTCGTCACAGAGTCTGTATTTAGCAGCTGAAACATATGTTTGCTATAGACTCTCTTTATACATGATTTTAACAACAAATTTTATGTGCAGCTCTCTTTGTTTCTAAGTAGCTCTGGTAATTGTCTCCCAGCTGGCCTGAGAGAAACTGAATATTTTATGTTTTAATGCTGCAGTTGTCAATTTGGTATAAATTAAAAGAAAAATGTTCTTGTTCTGTATTTCTATTTTGAATTGTCTGCGAAACCCTTTTATTTTTTACTCAAGGTTATAATATCTGTGGTCTATATTTAAGTTATTTAACTAGTAACGTTAAAATGAGTGCAAAATAAATATTAAAGAAAAAATCTGAAGAAGAACTCTGGATGGATTTGGCAGCTACTGCAGGAATACTCATCTGTACAATCCTACTACAACAGAGGGGGGAAAAAAACACCATCAGCCCTGCCATCCCCTCACCTTTTAAGCTCCAGCGTATGTCCTGGAACACCTCTGTCCTCATTTTTCTTTTTCTTTTTTTGACAATCTTTCCCCACCATGTGATAACGCCTGGAGCAAAAGACAGCGTCGTGTTCCACAGCGTGAGGAACAGATGGCGAGGCCGAGCATAGATGGATGCTCCGAAGGAAGAAGAAAAAGAGTTTCACAATAAGACTTGCAAACTGGGATCCAGCATACCCCGGCACACAGAGTCCCAGCCACAGAGATAGCAGTGGGTTTCTGTGCTCGTACACTGAGTTACATCTCTGCATGTATGTGTCAAAGCTGTTGGCACACTCTTGATATTTGTGCTGAGGCAATATTAGCTCTCCTGGATACGAAACAAACATACTCACTGTTTATGATTAGCATATAGGCAGTCTGCTGCTTCTCTAGCCTTTATATATCCAGTACACGTACCTCTGTTTTTTGCCATGTTCTTGATGGACTGACAAACCTGAACCTTAGATTAGAAACCATCTGGTCTCTGGGTTAAACCTGAGAAAGAGAAGTTATTTTTTCCGTCTTGTCCGGGCCGCCAGTACGCTGAAACTTTTTTACAGCAACATGTTGAAGAATATAGCTGTTATTAGGCTACGCTGGATCCCAAGCTGAAAAAAAGTCTGTGGCAACATGAGAAAATGTAACCCCACTTTGATCCCGCTGCTCATGCCAGAAATTGGAAGTGAAATTCTAGTAAAGCCGGGTGACAGAAGTGGCTTGCAGGTCCTAGGAGGTCTTAGCTTGCATCTATGTGAGGTAAAGATAGTCAGGATGAAAATATTCTTGATATTGTTTCCTTTTCAGTGAATAAAAAAACGCTCTTACATGATGTCTGAAGTTTTGAGTAGATGTATGAGAGAAAGCACAGTTGCCAGGTGAATGGCAAGATTTGTATGCTGAAATTACTGGGCAAATTTAAATCAACTGATGCATGAGCTCAGATTTCATCAAAATGAACTCGTCTGAGGCTACAAGAGCAAACAGATTGACCTTTGTATTTAAATCTCAAAATCTTGGTTCTTGGTGTTCCAGATTCAAAAAGGGGTGAGAAAGATTCTTCTCAGGTTATGCTACCTGTCAATATCCAGTGGTGGTACTTGCATTAATAACGATAGTGAGACCCTAGTTCTAGATGCCACAATTTTAGTCACTATATAATCTTAACACCAAGCAGGATCCCAATTTAACACACTTTCCCCTCCATTTATAAAAGTAGTAGAAACATGTTTACGACACAACCAGTAGATAAGTAAGGTTTTATTAATTAGTTTTCACGTGGCACCGCTTCTAATGCTGTCCTGGGAAACGGTCCAAATATAATTATATTATACTGTCAAAAATAAGCAAGGTTGACACACGAGCAGCATGCAGTCGTTAGAAATTAGTCTGTTTCATATCAGTGATGTGAATCCCCTCATTCATAACATCCCAGAGGTTTCCTGTTGCACTGATGGATAGATTTGTGCAAATTGTCTGTGTAATATCTAAATCTTGTGACTGAAATTGACTTAGGGAACCAAACTTCATCGACTGAATTTGTTATTCTTCTTTGTTTTTCGACAGAAGTTTCATCCGGTGCGGTCTTCTTCAGCCCGTTCATCTACTTCCAGGTTTGATGTGTTGTCTCCACAGAGACAGTGTCCTGAAAACGTCAAGCAGTCCTTTGAGCTCCTGTTAACTCAGAACTCAAGCATGCATTCGTCTGGGTCCTAGACTCCCTGTAGATTTTGTTTCCCCATAAATATAACCATCGACCCAAGTATAGGGTTCGCCTCAATAAAGAGCAGCATCTTCGTGGTTAGCAAGTTGCCTTACTCAAATGTAAATTAACATCTAGTAAAAGAAGAGATGCCGTTTTGAGCCTACTGTACTATACCTGATGGAGGGTCAGGGTCTAAGGTTAAACACCAGTTATTCTGCTGTTCTCCCTGTTCTTTTCAACCTGGTGTGTGCAGACAGAACCTGCTGACTGGTTAATGCATGAACTGTTTCATCTTGTTTGTGCTGAGGAGTAATGGAAACGGGGGACACCCTCTGTCTGTGCCTTAACATCCTGTCGTTCAGGTGAGGTGGGGCTGGAAACACCTGGGCTCCGTGTTTTCGCCCTACAAAAACACAGCTGCTCTTGTCGGCCCCACGCAGCAGGCGGCTGTGAGGTTATTTTGTTTTAGTGTTGGGTTGACCTGGTTGGCTTTGTTCTTGTGTCATGCTATACTAACACTTGAACAAACAGGCCCACATAAACATTCACACTCAAACATACATGAGTGAGAATGGCTATTCTTTTGAGTTGGGAATTACATAATACCATTATGTAAAGCAGAAAAAAAAGTGTGATTTCCCTTAATTACTTTATTTGCTCTATTTAATCATAGGTTCTTATAATTAGTTGGTTAAAGGATGGTTTTATGAGAAATTACCTCTTCTTCAGCTTGATATTGTGGTAAAATGTTACTCCCTAATCTTAAAACACAGCCAGAGTGATGCTTGTGCTGCCTAGAGACAGAACCCAATTTCAGGGCGTTAGATGTAGCTACAATGCATTGTCACATTTCTTGACTTCTTGAACCTGCAATGCAATTGTTTTTGTTTTTCAATTAAAAAAATATATTCAGATATTTATTTTGCTAAGAATTTGTAATAATTTATAACATTCAGCTTTGCAATTCTGTATAACTGTGTTTTTCCACAATACATCTCTTACATTAAAACTTTCAGAAAAATCATGATCAAATCTGTTACTTCACCAGATTTTATTTTGAAGTAATAAATAAAGAAGTGAAGCATTTTGGATGGGAAGGTAGCTCGCATTTTAAAACATTTGCCTTCTCCTCCCCTGGTACATGATGGTTCATCTATGTAACAAACATGCAGCAGAATATTGCGACGCTGATGATACACTTTTCCAGATTTGAAAATCCTTGTTTGGGTTGCTAGAGGAGACAAGACTAAACAAACAAAGACGTTAATAGTTTTTGTAGCAAAAAAAATCTCAGACAGATGGCAAGTTGGTGTTAGTTTCTTGAGGCACGTGAAAGTGATATATACATATGAATAATAAAAAATCTATTTCTTCATTGAGCTGAAAGCTACAAAACAACCCCTACTGAGGCCATAATGGATTGGAAACATGTTCACACTGTTCACTGACAAGCAAGTTCACCAGTGAATGTGAAGTGTTGTGGCAGTTTATTTTTATTCGGCATGACTTTGAGGTGCTTACAAATGTCTCAATCACTTCTTTTCTAATCTTTGGAACATTGATCCAACAGCATGGCTTCTGTCAGCAATCAGCAGCAACCCTTCATACTTTAAAGCCACTCAGATAGTTGTTTTAGACAGAACTAAAAAGCATTTGTTGTGTTCCTGGTCTATGAATAAGATGAAACAAAAACCTCAATAGCTCATTAACAAAACTATTCTGAACATCTACTTTGTTTTTGTTGAGAGAATTTTTAAGCAAGAACAAAGCTGAAACTTTCTCAGGAATGATCTTATCATTTCTGGTATTAATGAAGTGAGGGTCAGCGACTCATTTCCTCCACATGTTGTTTGGGCTTTACTTGGTTTTGAGGATTCTGCTTTTGGCAGGACAAGGTTTTGGGTAAATGTGACTGTGAGTAAGGAAGAATTTCTTTCTGGCCTTCAGAAAGACCTGATTGAGGGATTGGGACATCATAGTCAGAGCGCAGCATAATGATGGTTGCAGGAAATAAACTTGTGGATGTCCTCTGTCCCAATTAACTTCCACAATCATGATGTGGAAACACGACAGGAAGGCTGAAAGTTGTGATTTTTAGTAAGTAAATAACCTTTTACTGCTTTTCACATATCAAATTATCTTAAAAAAATACATCCTTCTTATTTAGTTAAATGATGATCGTGTAAAAAACAACTTAAGATTTTAGAGCATCACTAAAACAAATACAGTGAAATCATTGTAATAATCAAAAGGATGTAAGGGAAACCCTCACACCATTTAATGTGAACGTTTTGCCTTTAGTGTGAGCTTTTTGCTTTTAATGTGAGCATTTTGCACATATAGAATGAATGTCCTTGTTGGGCAATTACTGTTGTACTGTGAAATGATTCCCACTAGAAGCAGTGATCAGTTTCAGAGCCTGCAGTACGGTGGCCCGGAAGTGTCACAGCAAACAAAAGCCACAACACTAATAAATGAAATTCACGGCGCCTTAAATTAAAAGCCACAACACTCCAAAATAAACCACAACACAACAACAATTAAGTACAACGGAAGTTAGCCGCAACGGAAGTGACGTAACAGGACGTAGGTATTTTATCGTCCTTTCCAAAGACCAGGAAGGGAAAAAACTCAAGATTATTTATTCATTTATTTATCAGGGTACAGGGAAGGAGCAGGAAACAAGCGAAATGAAGATATAATATAGGTATATAGTCATACAAGATACATACAAGATAGAAAGCAATAAGCATTTTGACCCACACTCCATTCCAGTAGGCGGCGGTAATGCTAACCAAAAGTTGCTTGCCAACCGGCAATTAAATTTATGAATTACAATAAATCAACAAACAATATAAACATTACATACTCAGGTCAGAGATACTAAAAACACACAAATATTTACATTAGCAGCTTATTACATTTTAGTTCTCCCTTAACAGAAATAGTGCCCAAAACACTCTTAAAACCCCACAGTTCTAAAAAACCCTTCAAATTCCCAGTGGCTCTGTGGAAACAAAACTCCAACCTCAAACTGGCCTTGACGTTAACCTTCCACAGAGCCACGGCATCGAGTTTGAGGTCCAGCCTGCATTTTGTCTCTTCGCGCTATATAAATAGCCATTTTGGCTTCGGCTCACTTCCGTTGTACTCAATTGTTGTTGTGTTGTGGTTTATTTTGGAGTGTTGTGGCTTTTGATTCAAGGCGCCGTGAGTTTCATTTATAAGTGTTGTGGCTTCTGTTCGGTGTGACACTTCCGGGCCACCGTACTGTAGTGATGATAACAATTTTAAAATGACAACCATCCACAGTGGGCTGCACAATTATGCAGTTGGTAGCACTTTTGGGGTGAAGAAACAAAGCCCTAGGTAAGAATCATTGCACGTTTCCCCTGTGCATGGGTTCTCTCCCGTTACTCTGGCTTTCTAACATAGCTCAAAAACATAACTAATAATTATTAATACATTACTCTAAATTGCCCTATCCATTGTGTTCTGTACCTACCGCTTATCTCTTTAGCACTGGCACTGGCATCCCAACAAGGATGAGCGAAAGAAAGCAATGGACTGTCCAAAGAACAGTAGACAAGTCCAGACCAGAGACGGTTTTGCCTTTATTCCAGATAGACAAAACTTTGTTAGTCACTAATGCAACATGAAACTTCGAAACAAAAACACATACTGTGAGAAATGTTTAGTTATTTAAAGTAGAGAACAAATTAACTTCTGTTTTTAGGCTTAATACTGTTTGAAAATATGTTAGGAAATATTACCCAAATTTTTGTAGCAAGTTAAGGGCCAAAATGGAGGCTCTAAAGAGCCACATGCAGCTCTGGAGCAGCAGGGTTCACACCCCCAGTATAACCTGTACGTCAATAATCATCAGCTTTGAGCCGTCCAACAAAAAGCTCCAGAGAACAAACAAAGGCAAGAGCTGCCTTTCAACTCAACACATCCAACATCAGTTTTCTGTTAAACGTCTTTGATCACGTACATTTATCCTGACATAATTTTTACTTTCTTGCAGGAGAAACATAAAACAAGGGAGATGTAAAAAATAATGAGCAGTTGTTTTATTCAACACGGTATGACTAAATCCTAAAGAAATAAACCCCCAGTTTGATATGGATCTGTTCATGGTTTTCTTATCTGTGCATCCAGTTACCATTCCACTCCTCTCCTTACTGTTCTTGAAGATTGGTAAGACAGGGCGTGCTGCTTTTAGTATGCAGATTCTGCCTATATTCCCCTTGAAATTTGCACTTCCCACACCTTTGTTGCTTTGTTAACTGTGAAGCTGTTAACTCTGGGTTCTCAGTGTCACTTCCTCTCTCCTAAACTCCCTGCTAAGTGCACTCCATAGACCTTTGTCAGCTACAGGCACGCTGAATATAAAAACCTGTGCTCAGGTAGCTGAGATGTAAAGCCACTGGGAAAACATAGTCTAACATTGTAAGAATACCCTTTTTTAGTGGTGACTATAAATAGGATTTAACTTAACTAACTGACTTTACTCTAGCCGATCTAAGATTATCCAAAAACAATTTATGAAGGATGGATTGTGATTGAAATACTGCTGTTGGAGTTGGAGACTAAAATCCAACCAATCTCCCTTACTTGTCCGACCCAGAGCTCTTTAATTTAGCCTTTTTTTTTATAAAGTTGCTTCAGACTTTGAGCAGGAAACTTTTCCTGAAATAAGCTGGACGTTTCTGTGCTTATGGATGTGGAATTGAAACGATCACATATGCAGTTCTGCTGTCTGCACTGGCTTTTTCATTTCCAGCGGAAGAACCACTTCACATATTCACCACCGCCTCTATTTATTTTCCATCTAAAATGATTATTCTGCCTTGAGTCCTAATGAGCCACCTGTGGTCAGCCTCCATGCAAACAAATCCTCTGCAAATCAATAGTTTCTGCTGTCATACTATAACTCAAATTATTTCAATTACTCCTTGTTTTACCTCTTTCTCTGTAATTATATTTATATTGTGTTTATTTCAGGGCTCGTATATTACAAAAAAGGAGGTTCTAGCAAAGTGACTCCTTATTTGCTCTTTATACGGTCTACTCCTGGAACTCTAAACTATTTGACAAGCATGGCTATTTTTTTTATTTTTATGAACATTATTTTATCTGTTTGAGGTCTGAGTGCTCGGGATGCCTGCCTTTACAAACCTATTTCTCTAAATTGTTGAGCGTGTCACCAGAAAAAGTCATCCTCTTTAGAGGACGTCTGCCTCTAATTTCTTGTGACATTTCGCTTTGTGCTGTTGTCGTGTCTAAAATTAGTCCATGTTTTTGTTTCTCTGTGCCTCCGGAGCTTCTTTTATGAGCAGCAGCATTAAAGTTCAAACATACAGTCAACAATACGATTCATTGATAACAAAGTAGATCCTCACGTTAACAAAATAAAGATTCAGGGAGGTATAAAACACAAATTCAACATGTTGAAAGATCTGTTCCACTTCACTGAGCCGAATTAAAGGACGGCTTTCGCCATTTAACTTTAATTGACATACTTTGTGTTTCTGCATCACTTGTTCCCTGATTCATTATTTTAACCCCACAGGAACTTATTCAGAGAGGACTCCATATTGTTTGCAGAAAAACTGGCTATTCACAGATTATTATTATTATTATTGTTATAATTTTTTTGCTTCTACTAGAATATTAATAAGAAAATTCTTCTATGCAAGCTGAAATAACGAGATGCAATGAAATGCTACTGACTGGTGTTAGTACACCAGCAAATCATGGGGAATCGACTAGTGTCCTTGGAGCTGATTGGCTGTCCTCTCAAAAGCAGAAAAAAGTGGATTTTATCTATGGCAGTATTGTAGAGATTGTTCCCACTTTATGTATGTTACGGTATACTTTGTGATTCAACTTTAAAAACTGGCAGGTATAAGTGCTTTTATAGGGGGGGCTCTCAGATATTCACAGATTTTAGGTTTTCAGGCTATCATCACTTAATACTTGGGGACCACTGTATGAGGATAAATTAGAGACGTAATTTTATAACGTGCGTTCCAGAAAATGTAGTTTTAGCAATTTAATTTCATTTAATGCTGATATATCGGGTACCCAAACCCTTGTGACAGTTAATCCCGCCATTTTGCCGGGTGTCAGCCTGTTCTCTAAGCAACTGTTCTTCAAAATACAACTGAAAAACATTTTGTTCAATCATTATAATCATCTGAATTTCAGGTTAAACTACCAACATCTCACCTGTTAAACTACCACCATCTCACAAGTGTTCTTCTCACCATAATTTTTATTACCAGAACTATAGTTTAATTGTTGTTTGTACCCTAATTTACTGCTGCAAACATCCGGTTTCTGTATCTCCTAAAGTGATCTTCCTGAGTGTTTTAGCATTTTTCTCTATTTTTAATTTGGTTTTCGGCCTTGAAAGAGTTTAATTAAGGGTTTCTTTAGTCAGTTGTGCAAACGAAGCTCAAAGTTGAACTCTTAGTTTAGGGATTTTTGACTCCAGATTTTTTTTATAGAGGAGAACGCCCTCAAAACCTTCATGAACAAAATGTTTTTCAATAGTTTTGAATTAATTTTACAGTAAAAGTGTAAACATTAAGTTACTTTAATTAGATAAAGCTATGCGAGTAGATCCTTTGGAACCATTTACTTAGCATATTCACATGTTAACATAAACTGTTAAGTTGACATTGGCAGAACAACTTTAAAAAACTCTAGAAAAAAACATAATTGATGTAATTGTGTTGCCAGTACACTCTACAATAGCTTTGTCATTTCTTCTCATTGACCTCTTTATTATGATTATAGTTTAGGGTGTGAGGGCACTCTGGGATCCCTGCTTCAGTTTTGTTTATTCCTTGTTAAGTTTGTTGTTATGAGCAATTCAGCTTGAAACTTGTTTCAAAATAAACCAAATGAACAGAACCATCTGCCTTAGCATTTTTAAACATACCAAAAGCTTTTCATGATGTTTCTTAGGAAATGGAAAAAAACTGTGGTACTTTTTAAGAAAATGGCCAAAAATGTTTAAAACTCTACAGTCGAAGGTAAAGATGTGGAGAACTGCTTCAGCTAACAATCTTGCCAAGAAGCACAGTTGATGCTTCCTAAAAATGCTTCCTTGTTCAAAGGTCATTCCTGTGCTGTCAACACTTTTCAAAGTAGTTGCATTATAATCACTCTAAAATCCAAATCTCTCTCCTCCTTCCTACTTTTCCAACTCTTAACTTTTGCAAATACCTCCAGCTGTGAACACTATGTCTTCTTCCTACCGTCATTTTTCTCTTACGCTCTGTCAGAGCTCTGCTTATCTGGCTGCTCATTTGGCATTATGTATGGGCACACTCATTCAGCTTCTGCATCTCTGGTGCACTGGCCTTGGTGACAACTCTGGGCTCCCGGCCTAGGCTGGCTCAGTGGAGTCTGGTCTCCATTAAAGAGCCAATCGGGACCTGCCAGGCCTTACACATGATTCACATCGTTTGCTTTCACCTCATTCCCTCAACGTTTCTTTAGTGAGTCATCTTTTTCATCTTCCTGCCAGCCGTGAAGCTTAGCCAGATGTGCAGATTTTCTAATAAACAAGTTGCCATTTTGATCTTGCAATATGATTTTGTGGATTCATCCTTGGCGCAGGCAAAGAACATCTCGTCCAAGAAAAAGGAAGTTTGCTCTGCGGCATAAAATGTGTTTATTTTTTCGCTGATTTGTTTTGATGTATAATGCAGGGTGGAAGGAAGAACCACATGTTTAGAGAGGCTGCATCAGTCACTGAAATAGAAAGTTAAACTCTTGATGTTGGCTTTGCTTTAATTGAGAATTAGCTTTAGTTTAGACTTATGTAAAGAGTCTGATTTTCTGCGTAAAAACCTGAAGTAATTAACTTTTTTGATAAACAACTCCTCGACATTATGAGGTCTCTTTCTTAGTAAACATATTTTCCTGAAATTGCTTTTTATCTAAAAATGCATTACTTTAATACTTATTGGGTAGAAACGGAGCTACTCCAGAATTAGTGTTGTTCATGGTTATTCTACAATAGGATGGATGGATGGATGGATGGATGGAAGGATGGATGGATGGAAGGAAGGAAGGAAGGAAGGAAGGAAGGAAGGAAGGAAGGAAGGAAGGAAGGAAGGAAGGAAGGAAGGAAGGAAGGAAGGAAGGAAGGAAGGAAGGAAGGAAGGAAGGAAGGAAGGATAATGAGGCTCCTTCCAGTCTATTCTATAACCCAAAAAACTCAGTTTTAACCCAGTCTTCGTATAAAACTTTCCAGCTTCTTTTCTAGCAGATTAAAACCAACATTTAACTTAAAACCACTTTTAAATTATCATTAGAGAAACAAATTTCTATGTGATTTAAATTCAAACCCAAATACAAGTTTTTTAGAAAACAGCTTTGTATTTATACATAGACATTCTTATTAGTGCACATTTACACAAGCAGACATGATATAATAACGTATGTATCTTAATAATGTCATACTGTGTGTATGAGTATTTGGCCTCGACCACTTGCAGGAGTCAACTATGTGAAAACCTAAGATAATCTGAGTTTTTTAAGACTTCAACCTGCTTCTGACACCTATAAAGCACTACAGATAATTTATATTACACTTTTGATATATTATACAAGCTATCTGCCATAAATCTAAACTGACAGATCAGATTGTAGTACACAAATAACCCCAATTTCTTTAGCTTTTATGTTATTGTTTTTTTCGAAACCTTTAATTAACACTCAGCCAACCAATGAAGACAGACACTCATGTTTTTTGATGAGGACATTTGGCTTTCGGGTGAAATTTGTGGAAAATGTAAAAAGTTCCCGCTACACTGATATCATATCACGAAAGTAGGACATTTAAGTAGAAGGATTCACTGGTGATTTCCTCATCTCAAACAATTTGTTAAAACAAAAGTTGACAACAATGTTGTGTACACCGCAACATAAAATGTCAACGTCTCAATAACTCGTCATGTGTCCTTGACCATCAATTACAGCTTGACAACGACGTCTCATGCTGGACCTGGAGGACTACACATCTGCTGTTCTGGGGTACATCAGCAAGTGTGTGGAGGATGTCACCACCACCGAGACTGTGACTTGCTACCCGAACCAGAAACCCTGCCTGAATGCAGAGGTACGTTCACTGCTGAAAGCCAGGGATGCTGCGTTTAGGTCTGGTGACTCACAAGAGCTCAGGAGGGCAAGAAGAGAGCTGACGGCAGGAGTTAAGAGGGCAAAAGCTCCATATGCTCAGAAAATCCAGGGACACTTTTCCTCCCAGGATCCACAGAGCATGTGGAAGGACATCAAGTGCATTACAGACTATAAATCTAAAACTGCACAATGCCCCAAAGACCCCTCCCTGCCTAAGGCTCTCAACCAATTCTACGGCCGGTTTGAGAACCCTTACACCCTCCCCAGCACCAGAATCACAACTTCACCAGGAGAAGAGCCCATCAGTGTGACTCCAGCAGAAGTAATGAGGACGCTGAGGACGATCAACCCCCGGAAAGCTGCTGGCCCAGACAACATCCCCAGACGGGTGCTGAGAGAGTGCGCGGACCAGCTCTCAGACGTGCTGGCGGACATCTTCAACGCCTCCCTCATCCAGGCAGCTGTCCCCACCTAAAGACCGCCACCATCATCCCGGTCCACAAGAGCTCCGCAGTGACAGGTCTGAATGACTATCGGCCAGTAGCCCTCACACCGATAGTCACAAAGTGCCTCGAGAGATTGGTTCAGACCCACATCAAAGCCAACATCAGCGTCACCGTTGATCCACACCAGTATGCATACAGGAAAAATGGATCCACAGAGGACGCCATTTCCTCCGTGGTCCACACTGCCCTCACCCACCTGGAGCAGAAGGATTCATATGTTCGTATGCTGTTTGGGGACTTCACATCTGCCTTCAACACCATGATTCCTCAGACTCTGATTAATAAACTCTCCTCACTTGGATTGAGCTCTTCCATCTGCAACTGGGTCCTGGGCTTCCTGACCAACAGGCCGCAGTCTGTGAGGATTCACAACATCTCCTCCCCCACCATCACCCTCAGCTCTGGCTCCCCTCAGGGCTGTGTGCTGAGCCCCCCTCCCTTTCACACTGCTTACATATGACTGCCCGCCTATCCATCCAGGCTGTCATATTATGAAGTTTGCGGACGACACAGCATTGGATGCATCACAAACAGTGATGAGTCCAGGTACAGACAGGAGGTGGAACACCTGGAGGGTTGGTGCAGAGATAAAAAGCTCTGCATTAATGTCAAGAATACCAATGAGATGATTGTGGACTTCAGAATGGGCCAGCATGCCCACCTCCCCCTGCACATGAAAGGATCTGCGGTGGAAGTGGTCAACAGCTACAGGTACTTGGGTGTACACCTGAGTAACAACCTTACCTGGAGCAACAACACTTCCATTCTGGTCAGGAAGGCGCACCAGCAGCTCTACTTCCTCAGGAGGTTGAGAAGAGCTGGACTCGGGAGCTCAGTTCTCACCTCCTTCTACAGATGTGTGGTGGAGAACGTCTTGTGCTCCAGCATCAACGTGTGGCATGGAAGCTGCTCTGCTGCAGACAGGAAAACTCTGCAGAGAGTGGTGAAGGCTGCACAGAGAACTGTTGGAGTCAGCCTCCCCAGCACCACAGAGATTTACACCTCCAGATTCAGGAAGAGGGCCTCCAGCATCATGAAGGACCCCACACACCCAGCACACTCACTTTTTGTCCCGCTCCCCTCAGGCAGGAGGCTGCGGAGCATCATGTGTAAAACCACCAGACTTTCCTGAAGCTGTGAGACTCTCAAACACACGCAATGAAAAATACTTTCTCATTTTACCGGCACTGTTCACTTTAATATCACACTTTATGTGTCACTTTAAAATTCACTTAATATGTCACTTGCACTCCGAATTTTCATTGCTGCTATGTCCGCAGTCCCATTTTGTAGATTCTGTGTCCATATTGTAGATTCTGTGTAGTCAAATCCTATTTCTCGTATAGTTCTTTATATTTTATTATCTTTTTGCACTCCGAATTTTCATTGCAGCTATGTCCGAAGTCCCATATTGTAGATTCTGTGTAGTCAAATCATATTCTCGCATAATTCTTATATTTTATTATATTATTTAAAATTGCTATCAGGGTGTAAACTGGACCGGGGGATTAGAATTTCGTCCCACCTCATGTACCACATGTGATTTGATGACAAATAAAAATTCCTTGATTCCTTGAGGTACACCAGTCTCCAACAGCCGGTTCCTGAAGATGCGACCCCGATGAGCAGGAGCATTGTCGTCTATGAAGATGAAATTAGGCCTTTGTTGTTCATGTAGGGGAACAATCACTGGATTAATGACGTTATTCAGGTAGTATGGGCTTGTCACCGTATCATTCACAAAGTGTATGGCAGTTCTATACAGACTGGACACACCTGCCCACACTGTCACACCGCCACCACCAAAAGCTTGTCTGGTGACAACAGTAGCTGATGCATAGCACTATCCTTGACGTCTCCAACATCTTTGGCGGCGATCATTTCTGCTCAACGTGAATTGACTTTCATCAGAGAACAGCACTGAGGCCCACTGGTCCCTCGTCCAGCGTAAATGCTCCCTGGCTCATGCAAGACGATGACGCCTGTGCCTGCTGGTGTGGTCAGGTACCCTTGCAGGTCGTCTAGCACGCAGACCACGCTGATGTAAACCGTTTCCAATGGTTTGACATGACACTTGGGTGCCTCTCACCTCCCTTAAACGTGCCTGGAGTTGAGTGGGATTCATCATCTGATTTTTCAGCGCATTGTTCACAATGTAGCGGTCATCAGCATGGGATGTGGCCAAAGAACGTCCACTTCTACGTCCTGTTTGAAGCATCGCAATGGCCAGGTACTGTTGATCCATTGTTAGGTTTCGTCTTGGTCTCATGATGTCACAATGTGAACAGCCAGATGAGGACGACTGTTTAAACACCAGCTGTAATTGAGCCAGGACTTTTATTTGTCGATTCGAGGATCGAACACCTGTTGTGACTTTTGCCATTAAGCTCCTCGTTAGAGAACAGCAACATGTGTAAAATGTACTGAATCATTTAACAGTTGGACAGGTGCATTCAAAAGCTTAGTGAAGGTCACATTAAGTTCACCTGTTAAGGTTTGAATGCATTTTGGGGTCATCCTGAAATTCAACCCGACAGCCAAATATCCCTAACTTTTTGTGAGTAGTATATATTACAATCCAAGGCAGAAAAAATAAACCCCAAAAATTCAACAGGCTTCATTGGTTCTTTCTGGTTGCTAAGCTATGATTAGTCATTCACTGCCAGAGACAAGGGTTTCGGTAAAGGTCAGTCAATGGTAATTTTTATATTTCTGATATTCTATAGGGGAAACCCGTGCCTTTATCTTCCACCAACACAATTACCACCAGACTCTCTGCGGACGTTTGCTCTGTTCTGGTGCCACACAAACAGCTCCCGTTCTCAGCTGCGGTGCGAGGCTGAAGACGTCTCCAGACTCAGGCTGGCACCGCCAAGACACAACAGCCCTCCTCGTGCTCAGTCTCCACTCGCTCTGCCTGCTTCTCCCCCACTTGTTAGCCTCTTTCCTCACAATCCTCATCTTTCCCCGTCTTGCCTTCTCCATCCACATATGTGACATCATCTGTTTTTCAGCCTTGACCATCTCTCTTTCTTTCTCTCTCTCTCTTTTTTTTGTGCTGATTGCTTTTCTAACAACAATAATAACAGTGCTAATAAAATATGCAAATTACAAATAAAGTTTAACCTACAAAATTCTTCTGACTTTTCCTTCTCTAATTATAGGTCATATAAATAATAAATAAATGCCAGCACAAGGAACACTAGCAAAGACATTTTAAATACTGGTGATTATAAACTTATATTACCATATTTAATCTCACAATAACTATATTTAAATCAGATATGTAGAATTATATTTATTTTATGTTAGACTAAAATTTTAGTGTTGTTACAAATTCAGTTAATACTAAAAAATAACTTAATTACCTGGTTAATTTTCTTACTATATTTTTAAATTTGTTCACCCTTACAATTAAAATACTACACTCTGTGACAGATATTATGTACCCAGCTAACATTCATATCTGGGCTCCCTATAAGGTTCACATGGTCTTCTAGTATGAGATCCACCAGATCAGATGCTTGTTAGCACAATCAGCTCCGGTCAATCAACCCATATTGGTTCCTCTTTTTAGCAACACTTGTCTAGAAACCACATCTTGTCTACACCCTCATCATGTAGGCAATTAGCATGATTCCATTTTATAACCTTGGCACAGTCTTATCTGGATTCTATTAATCATGTCTAAATGATGAGAAAATGTTCATATGATAAAGATCCACTATAGTATCTTTAAAAAACAAAACTTAACATTTCAACATTGAATGTCTCTGTCATATATTTATACAGTAACTTTTTTTTTTCAGTGACAAACATGTCATCATTTCTTTGCATTCTTTGCTTGGATGTTTTGTGTTGCTGTTTTCATTTTTGTGGTAAGCGAAGCATGCAGCCACCATGCCCCTTCATGAAGTAGGTAAGGTGGGATAACTTATGTCTCTGTAGTGCGTCTAAATCAGCATTCGTGTACGTGTTACAAAAACAGCTTCAGCACAGATGGTGCTTCTTGGTGCCTCCACACCTGGCAGGTTCAGATATCACAATCCTCTTTCATTCGTGTCGTATTCTCTCGGTTTCAAGTGTCTGTCAGCATTTCTCACTCACTGTGTTTCCTCTGACCTGCCCACCTGCTGCACCTGTCCCTCTCTTGAGGAAGACCTGTTTCCTGTCTATGTTGTTTTTGAGTCCTGTCGTCTCCAGTATGAGTCACAAATCCCAAATACCTCAAATTTTGAAGCTCTTCCTCTTCCAAATGCGTTAATTCTTTATAGATGTATTACTTCACCTTTTTTTCAAGACCAAATTGTAGAACTTGTTATTAAAGAGTAAAATCTGGCTGCTCATGTATTGAGTGTTCTTACAACGTATATATCAACCATTGAGAGTTTTATATATTCCTGTGATGCTTAAACTTTTAAGATTTTACTCTTAAATACCAATAAATTGTTATTTATCAGTATTTGGATGTAAAGTTCCTTATAATATCTGTTGAAATCATGTAAAACCTCAAAAAAAACTTTTGCCCAGATGATGTGTCAATACCGAGCAACGACAACTCCCAAACCACAGTTATGCGAAAAGAGAGACATCATTTTGTTTTTGTAATCCTTAGAGAGATAACTGTGCCTGGTCTTGAAGAGAGAGTGTAAATGCAGTGTAAATGCCTTAACTATGTTGGATTCAGTCTTGTTTGGTCAAGTCGTAAGATGAGTCTCAGGTTATTTAGAGGTAGAGATGCAGGGAGAGTAAAAGTATTAAACATGTCCAACATTACATTTACATTTCTTTAAAATCTAAATTAGGTTGTTTTGAACAATACAAAAAAAGTCTAAAAACGATGTGTAATAGGGTGTGTTAAAAATTCTTGCTAAAATATATCAAATACTAATGATGTAATAAAGTGCGATTAAATCTCCCCCAGTACCGAGTGATAAAAAATGCACCTCACCATGATTCTTCCATCTCCAAACTTCACTGCTAGTGAGGTGTTATAGGTTTGACGGGCATTGCCATTTCTTCTCCCAACACCGTGTTTGCAATGATATCGAAAAAAGTTTATTTGGGTCTCATCTGACCAAACGGTTTTCCCTGTTTTTTTTAATTTTATCATCACTTGGGCTGTTGGTGAGATCTGCTCTGATATTTTACGTCTCGATTAGACTATAATTTTATTTTCTTTGGTGTGCTCGAAACTTTTTTTTCCTGCTGTTAACTCCTTTTAAAATTAAATCCAAAAGCTTAGTGAAGATCCTGCATTTATAGAAGTGCTATATCACTCTATATGCCCTAAAGTATAAATTAGGAAAACTGCCTTAGTCATGAACTTTAAACAAGAAATACCTAAAATGTGCAACATAGAAATGACACACAAATCAAATCAAACTGCAGCACATCTGCCAGATGCATTTGAAAAATGTAAAAAAACACAGGAGAAATTAATAAGACTGTTACATATAGGGGCGGTTCTAAATGGAATTACTCCCTGGCCGAGACTCCCAACGAATGCCCAATTAGATCTCTAATGTATGATGGAGCTTGATTGGTGAGGGCATTATATGTCAGAAAGAAAATCTTAAAATCTATTCTGAATTTGACAGGGGGCCAATGAAGGGAAGCTAAAACATGGGAGATAGGGTCTCTCTTTATGAGTTTCATCAGCACTCCTGCTACAATGTAGTAATACTAACTGAAGATTTTCAACTGAGTTTTGCAAACTCCCTATCAATCCAAATCATTACGATGAAGCAACACAGCATTAAATAAGTCAGTTTTGTTATATTTTTTCTGTATATGAAGAATGATGACTTTAGAATATACATCAAAATTAGCTAAAATGCTAATGTTAGCTAGAATGCTAACATTAGCATGTAGGCTGTCATCAGCATGTTAACTTATCTTAATATAGTTGATGTATTACGCATACGGTAGTGTATTAGCAATTATTAGCTAAATTGCAAATATTAGCTATCTAGTTAATGTTAGCATGTAGGTTGTCATCAGCATGTTCACTTATCCTAATATAGTGGATTAATCACACAAACGGTGCTATATGAACAAATTTTTGCTAAAATGCTAACATTAGCTTAAATTGTAAAATTGCTATGTTGGGTCTTAATTACATGTTGACTGACACCTAAAGTCAGCACTCAGTATGTAAAGTTTAGCTCATACATCAAAATTAGCTTAAATGCTAATGTTAGCCATAATGTTAACGTTTGGATGTTGGTTGTCATCAGCATCTTAACTTATCCTGATATAGTTGATATATTATGCACACGGTAGTATATAAACAAATTTTAGCTAAAATGCTAATATTAGCTTAAATGCTATAATTACTATGTGGGGTCTTAATTGCATGTTGTCTGACACCTAATGTCAGCACTCATTATGTAAAGTTTAGCTCATACATCACAATTAGCTTAAATGCTAATGTTAGCTATAATGCTAACATTGGCATTAACCTCCCAGAGAGGCTTAAATAAAAAAATTTGTTTGGATTCCATAATCATCTTATTGAAAAAAGTACTTACTTGGCCTTCCTGTCCTAGTAAAATTAGTATTTCTGAAAATCTTTAGGCAGTTTTATACATTACAAAAATAACTTTATAACCCAAAACATCAGTAACAGTGCATCAAATAAAAGTACTTAAACTCGAAACTGCTAGTTTGTTTCATGCTTACGTATTGAAGCACTTATAACTCTGCATATTTTGCTGCTGTGTATTTACTGAAAAACAGTTTTTTGCCTGACTTGTAATATATGTTTTAGAAAAAGTTAATTTAAATGTGCTGTATTAACCAGTATAAATTAATGGTAAACATGATTTTTATGTACTTTGGGCCTTTTCCCTTAACTCCGATGCATTTTTTGCAGCACTTTTTTTTCAGACATTGGTTTGTTCTTTGCTGCCTGATAACCTGAGATTTCTTACGTTTAAGGTAAACTTTGATCATACTTTTAATTTCTTAGGATATGCATTGCATTTTGCATATAAAACTACTGTGCAAACAAAACAGAAAGCATACAAATTTGAGTCAAAATGTTACTTGTAAACTTTCCCAAATTCATTTATAAAGTTTTTTTTTCTTTTTTTATCTAATCAATTAAATTTTAAAGCAGTCAAACCTGTTTTTTCCAGTAGGAGAGAAATGAAACGATGAATTTAGAGAGTCGCAAGATAAGAGGGATAAAAGGAGGGAAAGTAGGCCAGAGGGATGACTGACTGTTCCATCCTCCTGAGTAGTTTGTAGCCGGGTTCATGTTGAACCTGCTCGCTGGTTCAGTGAACATGATGTGTTACAAACCAATTCAGCACAGGTGTCCTAAAGTTACAGCCAAGGGTTCAAGTTTCCTGGTAAATTATAACTCATTCTTCTGCAATATCCACCCGTCTAAGAAGTCTCATTTGATAGCAAAAGTAATTTTGTTCACTTTTGGTTGTCATGAATCAATGCAAACACTTATTTAGCATTCTGGAAACTACGTGGAATAATTAAACCAAATAAATTCAGTACAAATCATCGTGTGCTTTTCATAATAACCATTGAACACAAAAAATAATTATTATTCATAATCTACAAGGTAATTTTTCAGAGGACAAAGCAACAAACAGATTTCCAACCTTGTTCTGAGGCCTACCAAAGAGAATGAGGAATCAGATAAATGAACAGAAGAAAATGTTCAAAAGAACAAAAAGATTGAATAAACTTATAAATAGTATTTTTTATATTCTCTAAAATAAACTACTTAAAAACATTCACTGCTTCCTACAGTCAGTTATGATGCCAAAAAGCCATACATGTTATTTATGTTCATTATTTAAATTTGTATCATAGTCCTCTGTCACTATATTTGGGCTGGAGGCAGACAACCTGACCTCAGATTTGAGGTAACATTTGCAAGTGACTTTAAACAGACCCGGGAAGCTATTTATTGCTTTGTCTGTCAGTTCTGCTTTGGGTTTTGCTGAAAAATGATGTAGCTCTGCAATAATTACTTGGGTTAAGTGAAGGTACAAATGAAAGTTAAGCAGTGTTGATGCAAGGACATGCATTACTTAAGTATGTATCAGAGTAATTCACTCCGACGGGCTTTTATTTATTTATCTTATTCCTTCTTTTCTATTTATAAGAATTTGTTTACCTTAACTTACCTTGCACTAAAATATTTCAGTATGAAAATCCTTTTTAAGGTAATCAGGTTTCTCGTGTATGTACCATATATATGTACCATATATATTTGTTTATTGTTAAGAGAAATGCACTGTTGCTCTGCAAAATTTCTCTTTGTTATGGTTTCAGTGAACTTAAAGAAATATGACTGTAGAGAGGTAGTAAGGAAAGGAGTAAAGTTTGACATACCCTAGACTCAGCCAGGTAAAGCTGATGAGATAAATCCGTTAAACTTTTGACCTGGTTAGAATTACAAAAGAAGGCTAATTTGGAAGGTTATGTAAAAAAAATGAGGGAAAAATAAATACTAAAAAGCTTGGAGAAGCTTATACAATAACATAAATAACATATGTTAAGAAGATCTTAGAAATATCTGAAACACGACAAAAAAATGCTTATCATTTGTTTTAAAACACAGGATAAGATACTTCAAGATTAATTAAAACACTGCTTTTAAAATATGATAATGTTACAGCATATCCTGATTAATGCAGGGATGTATTTCCAGGAAGGAATAATGACTGAACATTCTTTAAGCTGATTTACTTTATTCCAGTGAGCGAGGAGACCTTTACTCGAGCTAACGGATCATTCAGGTATGTATTATGGGATGAGATCACTAGCGTAGGACGGAGCTGAGCTATTTATAGATTCAAATACAGTAAGAGGGATGTTAAAATCAATTCTTCAATTTGCCGGAGGCCCTAGAAGAAAAAGGTAAGAATAAGTGATTTACTTAAGCCTGTTGGCACAGATATTCCGGCATTGTATTGGTTCTGAATGAGGTGGTCTTTAAAGATGCAGATGTAAAATAATAGATTCAGGAAAAATAAAACAAAACAAAATAAAACAATCCCCACACTCTACAAAGTTTGTTTCCACGAAGTGATTGTCTATATCACCACCCATTTAAGCTGAATCCACATTCTCCTTAAGAACAACATTCAAAATGGGTTTTAATTTTAGCCTGCTGTGAACTAGCATTAATTATTTGAATTAGATGGACGACTGTAAAATAGAGAAGTCAAGAATCAAGATTAAGTTTATTTACATTATATAGCACCAATTTAAAACACGACGTCTCACGTCACTTTATAAGAAATAATTTCATTCAAATCATCATCATGATATAATATAAACTATATATTTTATGATTGTATACAATGAGATATAGACTATGAAATATTGTATAAAATTATTACAGATTTTTTACTTTCTTCTGATTCTTATTAACAAGATTTGTTTGTTTAGCGTCACAAAACAAACAGTCTCTGTATTTTTATCCTTAGAATGTGGACCTTCAAAATTAATTCTGATATTTCCAAGATTATTCTAACACCACAAAATGCTGTATGTTACATAATAGATGTAGATGAAAATCTCTAAAGGATGAAACAGAGCAACTTTGGTGTTTTCCTTTTAGCCTTCTTATTATCCACTGAAAATCTTGGTCTCTCTCTCTCTCTTTCCAGCCTCGGTCAATCACATACAGGCCTAGTCTTTTAAATAGCTGGCTTATCACATCTTTATTGGCTTTGACCACTTTCAATGACATTCACCCATTCACAACTTTAAGTCACATGTATCATCATTTCTAAACACGACCAAACATTTATTGTCAGCTTGTTACAGGGGGAGGATGACTCACCTGGTTAAATACTGAAGGATTTCCCTATATGGTTTTGAACACCTACTTAAAAACAATGATTTTGTTTAGATTTTAGAAGCCCAATCCACCATATTAAGTTTATCATTAAAGAATAGTGACTAATGACTGTCCAGTCACTGCTTGGTACTTTTCTCCAGCAGTCATCAGGTGAGAGGTAAGGTGCACCCCCATCAGTTTGCCAGTCCATGGCAAGGCAGCACAGAGAAACAGACTCATATGTAAGGAAAACTCAGACGGCCCTTAATCTTAATAAAACTAAAAGTGCTGAAATACCTGGAAAGAACCTATGCATGCACACGAAGAACAAACAATCTCTCTCTCTTTTTTCTCTCTCTGTCCAATGTAGGTGTTTCAATGCAGCATAACAGAAAATGGAGCCATGGTGTAAGAGAATGTTCTTTGTTGTAATTAAAGGTACTCACAAACCACAGATGTGCTCCAGCAAGAGGACTTACTTTTTAGTTCTAGCAGAGTGGTTTGCAGGCTTTTAACAGCACAAGTAATAGTGAGAAACGTAAAGTTTAAAAGCTTTGGCTTGTGAGTCTTTTGGCAGGCATTAAAAATCAGTTATTTAAGGCTTCCATTATAATGTTCTTGCTTATAAATGTCTTATAATTGAAGGGTACATGCTGCGGACTTTTTAAAAATGAATTGCTTGCATAAGGAGTAGCAGATGGAACCTATTTATACTTTTATTAAAGCATGACATATTAGTGAAATATTAAACATAAAGCATATTGTTATATACTCCAAGTAAAACACATTAAAGGTCTTTTAAAATCATACAAAACGTATATATGATTGCTGAAAGCCAGAATGGTGAGATGGTAAGGGAAAAACACTTGTTTTCTTCATATGCTGTAGTATTCAGTAGAGCTATGTTTATACAGTATCTTCCGACAAGCTTTTCAGAATAGTTACAAGCAGCCTTTTCTGTTCTGCCCACAAAATTTATTTTGGTTTAAATAACTTTGTGGGGAAATACCTCTTATTACTGTCAGTTGATTTAAGAAATAAATAGGGAGGAACATATCAAGTTTTTTTTCTAATCCAAATTCCAGCCCCTGGTAGAGTCTTTTATCCTAGGTGTTAGAGTGAGTCCCAAATCTTTTGTGATTTCCTTCAGTTAAGTCTATAGCATTTTGTGAATTGAGTCAACATCAACTGCAAGAACTGACAAAACCAGAAACACAAAAGCAGACAATCCTTACAGCTGTTAGAACTTAATCCTGAGAAATATGCAGAAATCTCTTTACTTTTTAATGTATTTGAGTAATAACTCTTCTTCTTGACTGATTATTAAAATACACAATGGATCTATTTTATGTAGATTTATCAGAATTTTTAACCTTAGAGTCTTGTAACACACTTTACTGATACTAAACTGTAATTGTTTTTTTTTTCATTTCACTGTAAAATTTCAAAAAAGAGGTACAATTTTTACAAAAAAAAGGTAAACTGTTTGGAAACATCCTGTCTTTGGTTGCAACATATGTTTAAACTCCATAAAACAAAGAAGAATATAAAATTAGTTCTCATCGCTTGCTCCTCAGAGCCTGCTGCCCCCATCACGTTCACATTATTACACAGCAGCTAATCCTGTTTTCTAAATCCCAGCACCTTGGACTCCATGGAGAAAATCCTATTGCTGATGCACATTTCTCCACACAACTCAGCGTACACCAAGGCACTCGAGACTGCCTTTTTGTCTCCTTCCGGCCACTTAAATCCCTTCACCACATCCATAATCAGAAAGGTCTCAAGTTTATAATTGAATGGATGGTTGTGCTGCGTATCTTGGGCATGCACATAACATTAAGGACAAATGGGACACCCTACATTTGTCTGTCTGTTTTATTGCTCTAACTAAGTTAGTGGTTTATTTATTTCTCCGTTTGTTTATTGATAGAGTTAACAAAGTAGAGTATACAAAAAAGAGAAGGAGATGGATTCAGTCACGCATGCTTGCAACCCTGCAGTGCACAAGTAAAAGCATTGTCCATCTGTCCAAATATATGTAATCTGACAGATGCATTCTTCATCTTGTGCAAAGGGGTAACCACCCAGTGCCACCACAAAGGATTATGTTGTGTCTGTGTGTTTGACAGAGAGCATGTGATGGATCAACATGCTTCCTGGTGAACTGAATACATGTAAGTGCTTTAGTGGCATCATGGGATTTTACACAGGCTGTGCATTTTAGGCCGTCTGCTGACAACATCTGTCCCTCGCTGTATGTGAGCTTTTGAATGTTAAGGTTTGGATTCTTTATTTGTTAGTGAATATATATCAGTAGAAGATTACAGAGGTGGGTGTCATGTGACTGGTTAAAAGGCAGTTTTGTTGTTTTTTTTTCTTTCTATTTGTTGGTTTTTGTTGGTTTTTATGTAGTAGACAAATACAAAGTAACCATATTTAGCTTTTTCCAGTTATCTCCCAAATATGCTCTGGTATTCAAAAGCTTAAAGCTTTATCTATTATTAATTGAACTATATAGCATATAAATTAATATGAATTTACACTTTAGGACAAATAATAAGTTAATTGAAAACTGTTTTGCATGTCTTTGGGTGAAACAAATACTTGATCCCCCTTGAAAGCATGACTAAGCACGACACTGAGACATGCTTTGCAGCAACACCAGATTGTTGTTGCTTGGCAGGACACATTTCTGAACAACTCCTGCTTGGAAAAGGAAAAACTATCATAACATTTTACAAATGGGTGCTTTTTCCTTTCTGTTGATCCATATTGTAAAAATATAAGAGGTTCAAGGGTTATGAACACTTTTGCAAAGCCTTGTGGGATCAAGGGACAATAACGTGGCAAAAAACTTTGTTTTGTGCAACATATATTATTTATCCTACACAGAAGAAAGTGCCACTTCTATCCCAAAAATGTTTGATAGTTGGATCTCACTGTCCCCTATGAGAATATTTATCCTTACTCTTGTTAAGAGCTGTTCTATCAGTGGAAAGGGAAAAAAAGACAAGCACTAATTCAGTTACTGCATAACACTTTGAGGGGGTGGGAACAAATGGTACCAGGCTGTTCACATAAAAACACCCTGGTACCAAAAAGTGTCAATCACACAAGAGTAAGAGTAACTGCAATTCTGGTTTATTATATTTAAGATATATAGATATATTTTAAGTCCAATTTGACCTTTTCAGCTGTACTGGAGAAATTATTTAGGAAAGTTAGGTTTAAGAAAGTCAACTGGAGTCTAGGATTTATTGCATTTTCTAATTGTTAATGGCCTATTAAACATTGCAAAATCATTTTTGTCTGGCTTCTACCTACAAGCTAGCTCAGATAAATGGTCGACTAGTCCGTTCAGATCTTGCTAGGTTTTGGTGATTGGTAAAAACATTTTGCATATGCATCGCCTTTGTTGATTTCTTTCTCTGGAAGAATAATGTGGTATAGTTCAAGGCTATTTAAAGCAGCAGAAACAAACCTTGGAAAATGTAATTCTCTGGTCTTGAGATTCTCTTCAAAGATTAACCTAAATGCCAAAAATGCCTATAAAAAAGCACATCCATTTTAGAAACACAATGAAATATATATATATATATATATATATATATATATATATATATATATATATATATATATATATATATATATATATATATATATATATATATATATATATATATATATAAAAAAA
>JAVLVB010000702.1:2853365-2865668 GCA_032876305.1 Orestias chungarensis | reverse complement strand
TCTGTCTGTCTGTCTGTCTGTCTGTCTGTCTGTCTGTCTGTCTGTCTGTCTGTCTGTCTATCTACCTGTCTGTCTGTCTATCTGTCTGTCTGTCTGTCTGTCTGTCTGTCTGTGCAGTCAGCATACCCACATAGATGTGTTGATGGTGTTTATTTAAAAATCTACAGCAAGGGTCCGTTGCTGTAAATGTTTCTGTTTTTCGTTTTTTGTTTCTAATTTTGTTTAGAATGTTTTCAAAAACACCAAGGAGCTTGTTTGTGTTGGTGTCAAAAGTGCATGTTTAACTGGCACAGCCAAACACCATTTGCAAGACCAAATTACCCATAAACAGGCAGAATAGCTGGAGGACTGGCCGTAATGAAACAACAGAATGTAACAGCAGAAAGGGGAAAAAAAAACATTTTAACATTTTTGAAATGAGTCACATTTGAGACAAACATTTACAGAGCTACTGAAAGTTCAGATTGCTCTTATCTTTATTGTTTCTCTTTCATATCAATCTGTAACAAACTTTAAAATTTCCTGCAGAACACTAGGGTTCTGTCTTTTTGGATACTTTGGGTATGATGTTGATTCTTAAATTGTTTGTTTGTTTTGTATAGGGGAAAAAAACATAAAAACTGAGAAGACAAACAGAAGTCATGGTCCCATGTTTTATTCATAGAAGGTCTGATCTGTTTTTGCTTCCACCATAGTTGCTTTCTAAGAGCATTACGAAGAGCATTTAATGCCAATTGGTCCTTTGTCCCGCACCATCTGCTGGTTCAGCGTGACTGGAGGATGATCAGATGATGGATGGAGAGTGGTGGCTTCTTCTGGGGCTTGAGGGCTGCCTGTCGGGCTCCCAAATCAGACAGTGTCTTTAGACAGCCACCTGGGCCTATCGCACACACTTAGAGATCATCATTTAGAGGACGAGACCTCTGTGGTAACCAGACAATGTCTAAAAGACCCTGCCTGGGGTTTACACATTTCTATGAGCCAGATTTTTACTGGTTTCAACATCTGGTTAGTAACATAAATGGGTTAGGTTTGTAAAACTTGTCGAGTTGTGTTTTTGGATGTTAACTCCGGTGAATCTTTTTCATTTTTTTACTTTGTTTCTTTTATGTTGTACCATTGTTTTTGCACTATTGTATTTTTTTTTCTTAATTATATTCGCATATAGCACACAACCTTTTGAGCAAATCAAAAGAAAACATCTCATAAATGTATTCAAGATTCAAGATGACAACAAATTTGTAATTTTACTAAATAAACATTACAAATCAAATAAAAAAATCTAACTTTTCCTTTCACGAAATTGATCTTATATTAGACTACCTAATAATAATGGTAGGATCCCAGCTTATTTAGATTTTTGGTTTGCATTTTTTTAATCCTCGGCCTTAGTTACTGTCAATTCTTTAATTCAGTCCTTTCTTAGTAGTATTTTGTTTACTTGGCTTTTGCCTATGGTTATAGTCCATTTTTTCTGTCCTTTAGATTTACTGTTGGAATTATGTTTGTCCACTGTGCAGTAATTGTTTACTCCACCTCTGCTCCCCCTGTACCACTACTCTCTTCCTCAGTCTGCCTGTCTAGTTTCTACACTCAGCAAGTGCCTTTTCCACCTGTTTCTCCATTAGCAATCAAGCACCCAGTGTATTAGCTCCTCGTCTTTTGTTTTGGGCTCCTTTCTCCTGTATGTTACTCGTCATTTCTATTTAAACCTGGTTTTCCTTTTAGGGCTTCCTTGCCAGCTCATCGTCCAATAAACCTTATAGTCATCTGTAGGTTTTTGTATTACTTTCATAAAATTTGTTTACTTTCCACTGGTTCAGACTCTGCCTTCATGTTGGTCCTACTTCAATAACAAACAGCATGACATGTAATTGGTTTAAAACCACCTATAGAACAATCTTCTTTAGTCATGCTGCCAAAATGTACAAACAATCTCTTAGTTTCTATCTGTAACATTTGGGAGGTAGTAGCGTTTGACCAATCATCATCTCTAGAACATCCAGTTTATCAGGGTAAACTGGATGTTCTAAAGCTCATCTCAGCCTTCCCATTTCTTTCCATCCAAAGCTGTTTTTCTTTACCTGATGATCACCTATCTGTGTTCTAGTCCAGCGGTTCCTTTTTTATCTCAAATCAGTCATTTTGGTTGCTTTATCATTGTCACCTCCGCCTTAATATATAAAGCATCCTCTTTGTTCATACTGATCCTGTCCAATAATATTCCTTGGTATTATTTTTGGTAAATGTCATTCTAGAGAGTTGCTGGAAAGTGGCACACCTTTTGTTGTCATTTAAGGTTTTTTTGTCATAATTGTGGAGGGTTATTTGATCACAATTCTTTTCAATTAGAAAAGCCCAAGTTCTTTCAAACTGTTGGATTTCCTGACACACACAAGGCTTTCAAGCATTTTCATTTGATGTTCCAGAAGCTTAGTGTTAATCTGTTGCAAACTGTTGACACACCGTTTAGTGTCCGTGTTTCAACAATTTGCCTGAAACTGGTCAGTTTACACCATGGAGTAAGAGCAGACACCACAATGATAAAAAACACGTAATAAAAACTTGATATGAGTCAGTCGAACCTAACAAATCCGCATCAAGCATCAAACATGTTGATGATATCATCATGTTAAGACTCGGTTTAGCAACCACTGACAGCTTGAGATTAATGTGATCCAAATTTCTTGTCTCCTTACATTTTGTAATGTATGAATCTACATGTAAAGTGGCTGGTTTACTCAAATGGAATGTCACGTGACTTTGACTCTGAGTCGAGTCCAGCCCACGGCAAAAACACCACAGCATCCAGTGTGGGTCCGTAGGCAAGACCCTTTGCACAACTGCTTACCTGGTGCTGGAAATGGCTGCTTTGGTGTTATTAAACCAAAACAATTTCTTGATCTGTCCTGTATGTACCTGTTAAAATGTTGATGGGATTTTATGAGCAATAAAACATGCTAAGTTCCTATGAAACAATAATAAATTATATCATTTAATAAAGTGCTACTTTTCTAAAGACTACCTATGAGAATAATCTTCTATAAATACATTCATCAGTTTGAGGGATGCTGGTAAATCTCAACTAATGTTAATGTATATCTAGATGTGTTGGCTTGCTTTATAAATTAGCTTCTCCCTGACTGTAAATCCTTTTTCTCCAGGTTTGTGTTTTTGCCTCCTCCTGACTGTCTTGGCTGGCCAGGAAGACACTTAACAATTGGAGAGGGACCAAGGTACATGGTAATGAAAGCCTCTGAGGAGCCTGCAAACACAAGGTGTGTATGGCAGCAAAAGGGGTTTTGTGTGAGTTCATCTTTGAAACAAAAAAAGACAGGGGGCTATATATAAACAATTTCCTCCGGGATCATTATAGTCTATCTTATCTTATCTTATCTTATCTTATCTTATATTTAATAGATAAAAACAAAAAAGTACATTGCTTCTTTATGAGTGATTTCTGGTACCACGACTGGTCACCTCCGATCCTGTCAGCACATTAAATGGATGTGAGCCAGCGGGCATATAAATGGATAGACAAGATGAAAGGCAGGGTGTATGAAGAGGTGAAATGTAAGGAAGGAGAGGAGAATGTGAGGGGGGGGGACAGCCATGAAAAGCTGCAGAAATTGGGAGGGATGAAGAGAGAGGAGGTGACCCCTGGGGAGCTTCATCTCCCGCATCAATTATGGAAGAAATGTGTATGTACGTGTCTTTGTGTGTTCGTGTGTGGGGGTGCAGAGAAACACTTAAAGCTGGAAAACACTTTGGTGGACAGGCCATGCCCATCTAAACCACAAATAATAGACAATTTAATTCTATCCTCCCCCTCTAGCACCATTTCGGACAAATTATACTTACAGGCACCTTCATATTCAATGATACAATGACAAGAACTATAAAATTAGCCTCAGAGAAGCATTATTGCCATTTTAGTTTGTATTATTTGGGATGTGTAGAACGTTTTATTTCATACTCCCTAGCTTTGTTACACTGCATAATCCTGCTGGAAGTAGACACCTAGAAGATCTGTACACTATGGCTATAAACCGTGCCCCATGGGCTCCAAGGGGGCCAAAATGTGCCAAGACAATACCACACACACTATTATACCACCACCATCAGCATGAACTGTTGTTGCAATTCCGGATTGATCCATGCCTTTTTGTTTTTCATAATAATTATGACCCACCAGATATTCCACCTGAAATGGAGACTCATCAGACCTGGCAATGTTTTGTTTTCATTATAGTCTATAGCCACTGTTTTTCTGTTTTTGGCTGACTGGAGTGGCACCTTGTGTGGTTTTCTGCTGCTGTAGCCCATCTGGCTGAAGGTTTTTTTGTGATTTGTTTTCTGTGATGGTTGTAATCAGAGGGATTAATTGGGCTCCTGTTACCTGTCTATCATCTAGAACCAGTTTGCTTTTCAACACAGCTGCAGTACACTCGAGGTTTTCTTTTAGCACACCATTTACCCTAAACTCATGAAATTGCCGTGCCTTTAAAATCTTAGGAGATTTTTTTAAATTCTCTGCCCATTCTCTGCCGTATGGTAACCTATTTTCTTATTAATCGCGGGCTTTTTAGTGCTAATAGGTGTGCAATACACATAGTTAATAGTGCCGCCTACCATTTATCTGGAATTAATTAATTTTTAATATAAATTACATATGCCCACCAATAGAGCACTTGATGGCAACCTTTTAAACAAGCTACACCTGTTAAATGTGAAGCGATATGGGCGCTTTTACTCCTTTCTTTTACATACCAGGTTCCACCGTTGAACACTTGATTAAATAACAAATTTGACTTAAAAGTCCCTTAAATCTCATTTTATCTTCATTGTGGAGTTTCAACTTCAGCAAATCTGTGTTTGGGTAATTGAGTATTATGTTAATATACATTAGATATTGTGTACCTAATAAAGTGGCCATTAAGTAACTGAGGTCGTGAGGATTGGACCTCGATTAAAAGCCATTATATACAGTTTTATTTCATGTTACACGGTGACTTATGTCATTATTTATTCACTTTGGGTTGACCTGTCATTGGGAGTAGGACTGATCAAGCCATAACGGCAGTATGTACGCACAAGTAATCATTAAGCTGCGGATAGCAATAAAAAATAAAGCTTTTAAGATGAACATTTGAGCTATGGGTCCTCATGTGTGGGGAAACCTTTTGTTTTTGTGCATTTCCATCCATCTGCACCTTTGCCGATGAGCTGTCAACAACTCCCACCGCCCTCACAGCTTCCATGCTGAACGCCCTGAATGGAGGTCAATGTGAAACGTCGAGTGTGACGGATGCTCCCCTTCAAAGGATTCACGACCCCTGACCGCCTGTCTAAAAAGGCTGGGTTGGGATGAAACCCACAATAACATTTAGAGCCCATCCTGAGCAAGTCTGAATGCCTCTCGTTACAGAACAATCGTTTTTTTTGGTAGGATAATCTCCAATAGAGATCAGTACACACATTTGAGTAATTCATTGGGTCCTCTCCACTCATGAATACTAAGCAAGAATCAGATGGAGGCTGTCGCTCCATTCATATTCATGCAGTAAGATTGAGAAATGCATTTAAAGCTGGTCATTTGAATTTCAATAACATGGCAGACATTTTAGACCCGAGAATTAAAAATGGTGATGAAATGGCTCCAAATAAACTCATCTGACAGTTCACCCAGGTTCCAGAGCATACATTTCTAGCCAACCCTTGGAAACCACAGACAACCTGCCACAAACCACAAGATGATCCTTCACCTTTTCCCCGCCCACTCTGAAATCATTAATGGGTTTCAGTACGATTACTTTGCTAGTGTGTGTGTGCATAAGAGATAGAGAAGCCGAGGTTGGTGTGTGTGAGGGGGTCGGTCTGGTATACAGTATGTATTTCCATCTGGAGTGACAGAAAATCAATGTGGAAGTGCAGCTGTTTGTGCTCCAAACCTGGACACAGCTGAAGTGTAATCACCTCACAGATGACCTTCAGGGCTTTGGAGAACACACATTCACACACAGACCCACATATTGACACGGCAGCTGGGACTTGTGCTACGCACACATGGACCCAAGTATGATTGTACAACCATCAAAATAAACATAGAAATGGGTGAAACACAGACTGTCTGGTGTCATGCTAATTATTTACTTTTAAAGATGGACATATGGATGGAGAGTGGTACATTAACGGATGGCAAACGAAAAAGTACGCGGCTTTTTTACATTAAGAGGTTAAGATACCAGATTGGGTCGAAGATGTCTAATGACATCAATTTTACACAGAAGCTTTATTGACTTTATATCATATATCCATGTTCTTATTGGCTTGTGGCCTGGACTTTGACTGGGCCTTTTTGACAAATTGGTTTGCTTTTAGTTAAACCTCCTGTAGCTTTCACTCTATTCATCCATAAATTACCCAACCCGCCTGTCCTTGTAGAGGGTCTGCTGTTGCTTCTCTCTAGTGGTTTTTCCATTGCACATTTGGTGGTATTGTGCTGCAAGTGAACCTCAACCCCAGACATAAGTCATGTTCAGCTTTTAATGGTTTCTTCTCCAGAATTGTCCTGATTTTTGCTTCCTCCAACATCCGATCATTATCAATATGGATGGTATGTTCAGGTTAATGTGTAACAAATGTTTGCTGTTTTTACATGCTGGCCAAAAAGAAAATGTTAGTCTCCTCCTTCACCTGTTAACTGTCTCGAATCTTTAGGTGATTCTTCTAATGGCTTTCGTTCCACTATGTTTTCCTTTTTGCCAGTCTTCCACAAAAGCTAGATCTTTAGAGTGCGTGATTAATACTCAACAACATTGATAAATATTCCCACCTAACCTGTGAATCTTTGCAGCTCACCCAGTTACCATTGGCCTATTTGGCGTCATCAGTGATTAATGTTCTCCTTGCTTGTCTGGCAGTTTATGTGCGTGTACATGCCTTGGTAGGTATGCTGAAGTTCATCCCAAATTGAACAATATTCTATAGGGTGCTCATTGCTTGGGAAATCGCTTAACAATATAAACTGTTTGCATCACAAGTCCATCAGGTATGTCTTCTAAAAATATCTTCTATGACTATCATTTCCAAAATTCTTTGTGATACAGATCTTGCTTGGTCTTCTCTGGAATCATGTGCTGAACAATCAACATAACACAAGCCTGAACTGCTGCAGTGATGTTTAAGGCACTGGTTGCCTAACTTTGGAATTTGACAGATTGCATAATTTCTGTCTAAACGTTCTCTCTTCACAGTTTTCATTTTTTTTAAATATTATTAACAGAGACATGGTGTCATTTTTTTTTAACAGCAAATGAGCCAAATAACTTAACCAAGCTCCATCCAGTTTTGTGCAAACAACACTAATGTTGCATGCTGTGCATGCACCATAATTTCAGTTCCCATGAGAAGTTCTCAATAAAAGCTGACGAAAGTTAAAAAAGTCTTGACAAATTGATGAAGCTATCAATGTTACATGGAATGTCCGAAACAGGCTTTTGGCAGCTAATTTCAAAAGGTAAAGCAGTTCCTGAAAAACTAGCTTCAGTAATGGAAGCTAACAAGAGAGGTAAAAAATTCAACAACTGATGAAACACTCGATGCTCTCCATAAAAGCTACGAAAAAATACTTAACAATAAAAGGTCTTATTTAGTTCCTTGTTTGAGGACAATAATTACAGTCCTTTACAAAAGAGTGCACTTTCAAAGATACAGGGGCAATTTTAAGTGTTTTTCTATGACTTGATGTGACAACTGTAAACTGTGTAAAGTAACTACGACCCAGCTCTTCTAAGAGTATCTTTTGAAGCTCTGAATTTACTTATTACTTCGTGCTAGCTTGTAGCACTCCATGAACGGCAATTTTGTAATATGTGTTTCAATTGAATGCTGTACGTACAAAACTGTACCCTTGCTATATCATTCACAAAACCGAAATTCCTCTCACTGATTGTTGCATGTTTTTTTCTCTCCAATCTTCCAGAATCTGTTTAACAACATGATCAGAATATTGTTGCAAGTAAGAGACGCTTTACATCTTTAAACTAATAAAATCCCATTTGTACACAACTATGTCTAAACTGAGCTGCCAGTATGTTCCTAGCATTGAGACTATAATGACCAAGTCTGAGTAGCCAATATAAAAATGGTACCTATGGTGGAGCTGCAGACATTTAGAGTTCAGGTTGGAGAATCTGTTGGTTAACTCTTCGCAAAACATTTAATCACGGAGTACCAAGAACTCATATTCTAGTGGAGTAGATATATAAATATATATATATATACACAGCCATATTTCTTTGTTATTTGGTTTTATGCTTAGATACCAGTTTAAACACTTTCACAGATCAAATCCCTTCCACCTGTTAGAGACCCCGAGTCCTCCCCTAATGATTTTAAAATCCAAACGCATACTGAGGAAGCTCACACGCTGTCATTGCCCTCAAGAGATGACAGATCTCTGCAGCTCTCAGGGAGGAGAGGACCGGACCTGCAGCTGAGATCTCAGTGATTATAGACCGCAGAGGCAGCAGGGGGCAGTCACATGTTTGACCGTGTGGGTGTGTGAGTTTCTTCGTCTTTGTGTGGATACGTGCACTGATGTAACAGATATACTGCAGCTCTAGCCAATTGCTGCCTTCTGAATAATGTGTTAGTGACTGAGATAACAGGCAGGAGGACGTTTGAGCATTAGGTTGAATATGGCAGGGTGGAGGATCAAAGACTAAGAAAGAGAACAAATATGCTGCAGAAATTAAAACAAAATGCATATGAAGTAGACAATTGGGCAGCTAAAAATATCTATACAATAGTGTTTTTTATTTTATTTATTTTTTTACAATTTTATCATGGAGTATCTTTTACAATGTGGCCTGAGTAATGCATTTTTGCAAAGCCACACCCATGCAGACCAGATGGCCCGTGGCCTACCTTCTCGTCACACATCATATGACTATGGCTCAGGTAACCCACACAGTTAATGTGGACCCTGGTGGTGCAGTTGGAATTAAATATAGTACAACACAATGTCAGCAGAAGGTGGGATAAAGGTGAATACCTTCAAGTGTTGAGCGTGCTTCAGTTTATCCTGAAAGGGAGGTAATTGGATCTGCATTCACAGCATAGATGTTTATGAACAAAGTGAGGACTGTTTTAAGTGCAGTAGTTATTTTAAAGAGGCCTTTCTATATGTTGCTACATGCAGTCATGAGAGGTTGGGGTTTGGATTGGTTTTATTTGAAAGGTTTACTGATGCTTGCATGCAGTTTTTGCAGTGACGGTAAATAACTTGACGGTTGTGTTTTTGCATTTCAAGTTTTCTTTACCAAAGAACCACACCCAGAATTCAGTTTACAAGATTTGCAGAAGAAATTGTAGATGTTGAAGCAGAACAGCATAAGCCAGATCTTCCCTATTACCCCAGATGTTTCCAATAGCTGAGAAGTAATAAATAGATCAGGGTGTGAAAAGAGGGAGGTATCAATTAGGGTAGGACAAGGGATTTAGGGATATAGAAGGTAGTTATAAGGTATGTGGATTGATGGAAAGGTTGAAGGACAGAGAAGTCAGTGATGAGGGATCAAGGAGGTAGGAATGAGGGAGGTAGAGGTTGGTGGATGGAGAATGAAAGACATGTTGAGGGAATTTGAATATAGGAAAAAGATGTGAGGGAGAGAGAAAAGTATTGTAAATCAAGTTAATCCTCAATTTATTTATACTCCTGGCAGATTTTGGTTTTGGTTTAAAATTATTTTAAATCTTTTAAACAGACGTATGATTTGTGAATAGTCCAACCTGAGTAGCAGCTTGAATCTGACAGATAATTTGTAAACAACACGGGTCTGATTGCTGGAATGCTAATAAACTGAAACATTTTATCATGTTTTTTTTATACATCAAAAAGTTAATAAAAGACCAACTTTTTTTTTTATATACATCATTATGGTTTCACAACATTTTTCTTTTTCTTTTTTTTAATCTAAATCCACCATGTGTGTGATTAACTTTATTCTTAACTGAAAGCCTGCCCAAAATGGCAGAACTGTGGAAAAAAACAACAACTTCGTGTTAATTAGTGGCCGCCCCTAAACCATTTTTAAAAAATTTATACAAAGATTGAGAAACTTATAATGTCTTCCGCCATTTAAAACTGTGCATTTCGAGTCTTAATCCAAGAAACATATCTCAAATATTTTAACAAATAGTCCAGTTTTCTATTGTTTGTCCTGCCTGTACAAATGGCCAGTTTTTCTCTTGGGTTGTTTCTGATAGGTTTTCTTTCTTGTGACAAAGGTAGCAACAGTCCCACAACCTTCTCTATGAAAAGTCTCAGCTGCTGAAAGAATTTCAATTTGACGGACATTATGGCAAAAAAGAAAAAAAATCGATTTAATTCAGACTGAGTGGAACTTAAAACTTGGCACAGAGCGAACAACAAACTGTGCTGAGAGGAAGAATTGGGAAAACGTCATCCGATCATCTGAAATAGATCCTGTGTGGCTTGCAGACTGATTTTACTACATACTACAGTGAGAACTATAAATGCAACAATCAGTACAAAAACTGCCACATAATAACAGCTTAAAGTAAGTTAAGTGGGCACAATCTATGCTGCTGATATAAAAAAAAACTGAAGTCACCTTTATTCCAATGTTTTACGCAGACAATGTAGCAAATATGGGAAAATTAATTTGTTTTTATTTTGCTTTTTCGGACTGGGGTCACAGATGTGCCTAGTTTGTCCTGAACCTGTCTGTGCCAGCATGTTGCTCTGTGTGTTTGTGTGAGGTGACCTTGACCAAGCTTTAGAGACAGTGATGGATTTTAGTTGATAGATTGTTTGCAGCTCTGACAGTAACCACACACATCTGTAGACACATGACCAGTAAGAAGCCAAGTATGGCTCTTTGGTGTTTTACTCCTATATTTGAAATCTAATCGAATATTAACATCCCTTTAGGCTGTGCTTATCAAAATTGATGTTGTTGTAAATTTTCTGCATCCTTTGATGCATCCTGGGACAGGTAAACGACTGACTGCAGTAACTTCCTACCTGTGTGTTTACTTCTGCATTTTTGTCAGTTAGGATTTGGCTTATATTTGCTCAAAGACAGACGAACTGACGTTAAAGCCGATAATCTGTTTAAAGAGAAGGAGGATAGGAAAATAAATACATTAGGTCCAATAGTGTGACAACATCCAAAGGCAATATGACACCACAAATGGACTTAAAAATATACTCCTGACACGTCGACCATGAAAGGCGGAAAAGAAAAAAAATGCAGGTGAAGACAGAAAAAAAAACCTTAATAGATAAAGAATGTTGAAGGACACAGCTGGTGACATCATTTCTAGTCTTTAGAGTGCAGCTGTGAAAATATCACAAAAACCAGACATCAGGTGCACCAGCGGATTCCTCTGTTCCATTAAAGAGGTTTTTCCACCGTGGAGAGAGATTGAAGAAGATGGTCTAATGTCCACCTGGGAAAGTGTTTCTCTTAAAGGTCCCCTCCAGACAGTTATGTGAAATTACAGACCACCACAAAAGATGTTGTTAACTATAGAACTACGTGTTGATCTGTTTTCCGGTTTTTATTTCCTAGTTTGTTACTAAGTTGTTGTTTAATGAGAACAGATTTAAAAGAAAAATCTAGCAACCCAGAAAACAAGCTTCTACTTGCAAATAAATCTGGTATCATTACAAAATGAAAAAAAATCACAAATGAGATTCCAGACAGGCACACAGATTAAAATAAACCCAATCCTACCATGACCGTCACTACAGGGGAATGAGGTAGGGGGAAAAAGCTCCATATAGCTGCTCCATTTCTGCTGCAGCACACTTCCCCTGCCCATAACACTTTCACCTCTAAAACCAACCACTGGTTTGTTAGCCAAATACTTACATTTTAGAGCAACCAATCCTTAAATATTTACTCCAGACATCCTAGTCTTTTAACATGTTCTCTCTGTTTTACTTGGGTAGAAATAATTTCATCCCTGGACATTTCCTATGGAAGTTAAATGTGTGCAGTTAATTTCCTATTGAGAAAGTACGGACATTGTGCGGTTTTTTTAGACTTATTTTAGCATCTTTCTGTTTGTGTCATAATGTGTGTTTTGTCTGGTTCCGTTTCCTCCCTGTGTCTCGTCACTCCGTATTCATTCACAGCTGTCTGCAATAATTCACTCCCCTTCTCAACCAATCACACCCCGGTTCTCACTATATTAGCCACATTCATTCACACACTCACCGCTGGATCGTCTGTTGTTGTCCCCTGCTGTTTCTCGTTGCTCTTGGCC
>JAVLVB010000702.1:2781858-2853265 GCA_032876305.1 Orestias chungarensis | reverse complement strand
GTTATTTTTAGTTCCGCCTCCGCGCCCTTTGATTACGTCTCGCCCGCGCCCTTTGTTTACGTCTCACGTTGTTCCGTTGCCTGTTGTCTGTTGTTCCCTGTGTGGTTCCTTTCGTGTTCTGTTCACTCATCATTCCTGCAATAAATATTATTACACTCAACTCCACCTCTGCTCGAGTCATTAAACCGTTTTCTGACAGTTTGTCTCTTGGTTGAACCAGCTTGGGACAGACATGGGCATGTTTTGAGAACATAATGGAAAGGAGCATCAATTGTATAATTGCAAATAAAGCCACAAAATGTCCATTCACCCCCTACCCCAACCGAGAGCAGAGGCTGTTACCTCTGCATTTTTTATCTTAAGACAAATTAGAGAGCTGATTAAAATTGTATTTTATGTATTAAAGGCCACAGTTACTTTAGGAGCCAGTATGTGGATTACTTGCAACATGTATGCATGCATGGTTGCTCTCTTATTTGATATAACTGAAGTATGAGTAAATATGTCCATTTGTTGGTTATTCAGATGTCTTCCTCAGATGAGCTTTCCCTCTATTCTCTAAAGTTAACGTAGTCTCTTGGACGTGTTCCATCGTAACCTCGATCCGACAATGAGTCTGCTTAATTGTGTCAGAGCAAAAGCCGTTACACAAGTATCTTTGTCATCCCACTTACTGTACAATCTGTTCCACTCATGCTTCTGTTTTAATGCACAGATCTGGTGAACCACTTGTCTTTTCCATCAGTCTTAATTCCATTTGGATGTGCAGTAAAGTGATCACTTCAGCACAAATTTTAAATAGGAAGACTTGAAACTCTGCCATAATTATTTTTATATCCAACTAAAGGTAGAGGATAAAATATTTTGCTCTGTTATTTATATATTTATTTGGCTGCCTTGCAAGGACACAAAATGTTGATTAGATGTTATTCCACACTGTTTTACAGATGATATATTCTAGCAGTGGATCCTAATTATGTTAAAGAGTATTACAGAGTTTAGGCACAGGTTTGGTTAGGCAGTAAGAAAGAAAATTATTTAGACATTTAGCTATTTGATTTACCACTAATCAAAGAAAAATGGCAAAATCTTTAAGGAAAAGTTGCCCTTTCAAATATGTTTCCCTTGTTGTGAAAGCAAAAATTGTAATGATTAAAACAGTTTTTCTGTTTCTTGAAGTTCTGACTGACCCCCTTTCCGAGTCAAGATGAACTCATTGGTGACAGAGCATTCCTGTGATGTTGCGTTGTCAGCTTCATGTTCTTGTTTCAAAAGCAAAAGCTGCTGAAAGAAACGGTGCGATCACACTCACTATGCAACATGTTTGTTCTACGTCTTGTGTCAAACAAGCCCAGGCAGTGTGGAGCGTCAGCACCACGGAGCCCACTGTGTTTCTAGTCAAAGTCCTGGATCAGTGACCACCAAGTGAAATGGATGAGAACACAAACCGTAAAGGTGAAAATGACACCTTAACTGTTTAAATTGTGAGTCTGTCATTTGTCATTTTATGTTGTTTTAATTCATTCCAACAGGCTCCAGCTGTAAGTTGTTGGTTTGAAAACTGATGTGTGATTTGACTGCAGAAGCAGAACATACCATTCAGCAACACAAGTGTTTAGAGACGTACATACAAAGAGATCTAAAAACCCTTGAAAAAAAAATTCTTTTATTAAATTACGTATAATCATTATCCATTCTTGCTTCTGCATGAAAAACCAGCTGCACAGGCTTTTGTAAAAAACAGATATCAACCGCAGAAAACTATTTTATTTCCTTTTCTTTTAAAGTAAATTTAAATTAAGTCGTTGTAATAAATTTAGAGTAAGTAACATTAAGCTTTAAAGAAGGGAGAAAATGCATACACCTAGTTCTGTGAGATGCAAATTCCAAAAACAAAAACAAAACAAACACAGAAGTAAATAAAATCTGGGGTACGTCTAACACCATTGTTCCGGGAATAGAGGGCAAACATTTAAAGAAAAAATTGAGGTTATTTTTATTTGGAAGAACCGATGGAGGCACTAGTAGAACCACAAGAACGTTGCCCTAAGGTATTAAAAAAACAGATTTATTTTTAGTTCTGATGTTTTTTAGGTTAATATAAGAATCACAAACTACAAAATAATTTAATTTTTACATATTTCAGACACACTTGTTTTATTTTAGTCTTTGAAAAGCCTGTGTAAGTGCATCACTTTTAAATATTAAATGAGATGTTCTGAAAAGTTTTCCACTACATTAAAACTTTTACACAGATTTGTATTCATTTTTTTATGGCCACCTGATGTTTTACTTTTAACTCTCAGTAAAACCTTGAAGTAATATTAGTTTTTTTCAAGAAAATTTTTTGCCTACTATACCCACCCTTGCTAATGATAAAGGCTACTAAACTAGGTGGCGACATCATTCCCAGGTTTTGGACTAATCAAACAAACCCCAAGCTACCAAAACAAAACGTTCGATCTTATCTGCATCCCAATTACAAAATAAGTAATAAGTAAAATTTGAAACTGATAGGATCATTTGTTTCAGTGAAATGAGAGTTGGACTTAGCTTTCAGTTTATTTGAAAATAAACAGAGGATGAATGTAGAAAACACTCCAACTGTTACATACAGTGGAGGATGTGTAATGCTGTGGGCTGTTTTGTTCCCCTAAATGTTGGAAGCCTTTATAAAGTTCATAAAGTCATGTGTATCAGGAGCGCCCAGGAGATTTTTGCTAAAATCTGTTATCACCGGATGTTTTTGTTAAAATATTGATCCAAAACAGTACATTAAAAGCAAAACAACCTTCTTCCAGGTCCAATTCATTGACTTACCCCCTAGAGAGAACCTGCCAATACAGAGACTGTTACATAGGTGATTATGTGCTATTCACAAAAGCAGCTCTGCCAATAAAGATGAATTATATTCATCATATTTAAAGTTACATTTTCACAATTTTCAAACGTAAGATTATGCTGCTTTATTTTTAGACATCTTTACAAGGTAGTCAACAAATCTTGCATTGACCTGACTGGGATACTGCATTTGACATAAAGTACCTGTATCTTTAAGCAATCTTTTAAAAACATCACATAAAAGAGAAGTTAAACAACTTTGCAAAAGTGTAAAGTTGTAATGTTTTTTTTTTTTGCATAGACCATCTAGGAGTTTAAATGTTGTCATTTTTCATCTTGTATGTGAAAAATAAATGGTCTTCAAAGTTCATTAATCTCTACTGATGATGAAAAGTCTATTAACTCTCAATGGTCTTGCTCTTCTGAAGGTTTGTGGTGCAGCACAGCAGGGGAAAACATTTTTTTAAATTTTTTTAATTATATGTGATGGAAAGATTTGAACATGAAGGGAAAATTGGAGAACCAAAATAAACCTGAATCAAAGCGTTAAAAAGAGCGGATGAAATGTTACAGTGTGGGATTTTCACAGGACGGTAGGAGAAAACTATATGTCAAACTTTATTCCCTCGTTGGGTGTGGATGGATGAGACCCTGTTAGCAAATTAACAAGAACGTGACAGATTTCACACATGCAGTAGATGGCTTTACTCATGTGCTGGCCTTGAGGGGATAGGAAGCAAGTGAGACTTTCACTCTTCTGACCTTCTTCTTGTTTTGACATGAGATGTTCCTCTAACTTTATTAATGCTTCAGTTCAACATATATATTTAAATTTGGGGTATTATTGCAATCCTGGTGGATACGGTTAGTCCTTAGCTGTGTTGAATTAACAAAAAGACAGGGTTGTCATCTTTAAACCAGTCTTTTACAGAACTTAAAAGTTCACATTCTTACACTTGTCATAGAATTTCAAAGTTTCTAATTAATAGGTCATTGTGTATATATACCGTACTCACAAAAAGTTCGTGATATTCGGCTGTCGGGTTGATTTTCAGGATGAGTCCAAAATGCATTCAAACCTTAACAGGTGAACTTAATGTGACCTTCTCTAAGCTTTCGAATGCACCTGTCCAACTGTTAAATGTTTCAGTACTTTTTGCACATGTTGCTGTTTTCTAACGAGTAGCTTAACGGCAAAAGTCCCAACAGGTGTTTAATCCTCAAATCGACCAATAAATGTCCTGGTTCAATTACAGCTGGTGTTTAAACAGTTGTCCTCATCAGGCTGTTCACATTGTGACATCATGAGATCAAGACGACACCCAACAATGGATCAACAGTACCTGGCCATTGCAATGCTTCAAACAGGACGTTCTAAGACTGACGTGGTCACTGAGCTCAGAGTGCCACAGAGTGTCATCAGCAGGTTGCAACAGAGATACCGAGAGACTGGAAGAGTTACAGAAAGGCGTAGAAGTGGACGTCCTTTGGCCACATCCCATGCTGATGACCGCTACATTGTGAACAATGCCCTGAGAAACCGGATGATGAATGCCACTCAACTCCAGGCACGTTTAAGGGAGGTGAGAGGCACCCAAGTGTCACATCAAACCATTGGCAACCGTTTACATCAGCGTGGGCTGCGTGCTAGACGACCTGCAAGGGTACCTGACCACACCGGCAGGCACAGGCGTCATCGTCTTGCATGGGCCAGGGAGCATTTACGCTGGACGAGGGACCAGTGGGCCTCAGTGCTGTTCTCTGATGAAAGTCAATTCACGTTGAGCAGAAATGATCGCCGCCAACGATGTTGGAGAAGTCAAGGAGAGCACTAGGCATCAGCCACTGTTGTCACCAGACGAGCTTTTGGTGGTGGCGGTGTCACAGTGTGGGCAGGTGTGTCCAGTCTGTATAGAACTGCCCTACACTTTGTGAATGGTAAAGTGACAAGCCAATACTACCTGAATAATATAATTAATCCATTGATTGTAATCCTACATGAACAACACAGGCCTAATTTCATCTTCATGGACGACAATGCTCCAGCTCATCGGGGTCGCATCATCAGGGAACGGCTGTTGGAGACTGATGTACCTCAAATGGAGTGGGCTGCACTTTCTCCAGACTTGAATCCCATTGAAAACATGTGGAACTTTTGGTTCAACAAATTTTTTGAGATGAGGAAATCACCAGTGCATCCTTCTACTTACATGTCCTACTTTCGTGATATGATATCACTGTAGCGGGAACTTTTTACATTTTCCAAAAATTTAACCCGAAAGCCAAATATCCCTAACTTTTAGTGAGTAGTGTGTATATACACACATATATATATATATATATATATATATATATATATATATATACATTTGCAAAAGTTTATCTTGACTAAGCTTTTCTTTTTCATATAAATTTGATTATCAATGACAGTGTTGGTTATTTTAATTAAACTAAACAGTTTTCAAATACAGCTTTAATTTAAAAAAGTTACACAGATTAATTTAATAGATTAACCTGAAACAACTGGTAATAAATTGTTGTGATAACCATGAACAAGTCTTTTAGCAGGCTCGTTTGATCTTTCCAAGACATCTCTGTTGGATTGAAATATGAACTTTGACTGTGCCATTTCGAATCAGAAGAGTGGGAAAAAAAACTCTATAAGATCTAGGGAATCTAAACAAGTGGTCTTTTTTAAACAGACCAAGGTTTACATTGAGAACAAAAGTTGCACTCCACCCCTGTGAAACCTTAGCACTGCTTTAACCTAACAGCATTTTTGCAAAAATGAACCACTTTTGTTAATGTATGATAAAATGTCTTGATAAAGCCTGTATTTTCTAATTATCTCGGAAACACATTGTTGAGACTGTGATGCTCTTTGATTTTAACAGCTCAAACTTTCCGTTAATAATTTATACTAAGTACAAAAAAAATTCACCAAACATTACCTGGCTCTAGTGCCGCAGCCTAATGAAGGTCAGAATAAAAGTCAGAATAAAATATTGCCAGCTTTCTTCCTGCTGGGAGAATAAATCTACCAGTTGTAGTTTGAATAACCATAGAAGACAGTCTCTTCTTTAGTCTCTCTCATGTACTGAGGTTAGGATATAAATTTTAAGGGAACAATCAAATCCATTATTTAGTGGGCTTTACTCCGAACGTTTGTAACGGTAAGAAATATTCAGTAAAGTTTGGTGTTGAACGGAAGATCTGAAGATTGCTATGGAGAACCGTTGGTCTATTTTTATGAAGTTGGTCCTCTTCTTCTTTTTGTTTTCTCTTCTTCAAGGTCTTCTTTTTTCATCCACATCTTCTTTCTTGTCCCCCACTGACTCCCTGGTTCTCAGTTCCTAAGAATCCATTTTTTATAATTGAGTAAAACTTGACACTCACAGACTTTTGTCAACATCTTCACAACGTCCGTTGCTTTTGTTCTGAGGTTTATGGAACACAATTTTTAAACGAGACGTATCCATCCGTGAAACAGAAAACCTATCAACATTTCAATGTTGTTTACACATAAAAATAATGTCAGAACAGACGAATATGGCACCTTCAGACATTTAGATACTTGGATGAACAAAGACTTGTGCTCAGCCATATTTCTCTTCATGATATCTTGGCTGTTTGTTCATGCTTGTGGATGCTGGACAGGTAAGAATGCTCAAGTATCTATCAAAGGTTCTCAGGGAAAAAAAGATAGATGTTTAAAGAAGGTTAGTGTTTGAAAGAAAGAAACCAACAGCAATAATAGTGTGTGCATACGATTAATCGCTCATCCTCAGGTTAATAAATCAAGAACATGAAATATCTGTTTAGATTTACCTCTGCAACACCCCTATTTAATATCTGAATATTTCAAATGCATGCTTGTTGGAGGAATGTGCAAATCCAATCAGTTGCTGGAGTTCCCGTAATCGCTCAGTCTGTAGATGCATATTAACTTGTCCCACAACAGAGAAAATTATGTTCCTTCGTTCCTGCAATCTTCTACGTGTGTTTGACAAGGTATAAGGACAAACATGCATCAGCAATTGATAACCTGCTTTGCGAGAGGACATACATAGAGAGAGAAGACTGAACCTGCAAGCTTCTTTGATTTTAAGTGTCAAATTCGTCTAAATGTCACCATGTTTTGTTTTTGAAGGATCACTTTCCTGCAAAATTAATCAAACGTATGAACGATGCTGCACAAATGTATTATGTATGTTAGTTTTTCTCATAGTATGTTTGAGAGATAAGATTGATAGCTGTTGTTTTTAATGCAAAGCAAGCTGTGAAGTTTTGAGTTTTGACCTGCTGTATTCCAAATGTATTTCTAACCCTTGAAATTTATGAAAAATGTTAATTATATTAACAATTTATGTGGTTGGCCAACATAAAGCAAAGTATAGTTGTAAAGTGCCTGAAAAAACAATAAATTTTTAACCGCTTTTCTGTGATACCAATCAATATAGCTGAGATCAGGATGATGGCAAGGAGGCCTTTTCAGCCTCAAAAGTCTTTTTCCTCATTAAAGGAAATTTAGAGTGTGAGGCCATAATCAAAAATGTAGATTTCTGAGCTCATTCATGTTGTTTTGATTTTTGTTGTGTTTACCAGTGACATGCATTGTCACTATGAATCCCTCACGAAGCAATTTATATTTCAGAGCAGGTACTTCATTCTACCGGCACATGTTTATATGGCCCTATAGAAAGAAAACCTATATGCAAAGTCATAAATCAAGAGCCCGTCTTGTTTCAGTTTATGTCACAGTAGCTCATACTCTGGGCTGCTCCCTGGATGACATCCTTCAAAGGAAACGGCATACTCGTAAAGTCAGATTTTGTCATCCTCTTTAATTTTCAGAAACATATTCCTGTCACTCTTTCCATCGCCTTTTCATGTATAAAGTCCCCCTGCATACGCTATTTGTTTCACACAATAGAAAAAAGCCCATGGTTTTAAAGTGGTCACAGCTTTGAACTTGCTGAGATTCCTAGCCGTGTCTGCAGGAATGGACTGGAGCAAGACTTAACTGGATGTTGTTGTGTGGCCGATATTTCCTCCATCATATCTGCTACATTTAAAAACCGGGGCACAGATTTTGCAGCAGCGTGAACTTGACTGGCATCCTCGCTCTTTACTTTTTTCTTCTGGCCATTGAACGTAAGTTTCTCCACGCATAAACAGTTTCATAGGATTACCCTTTTCACTTCTGGCAAAACCAGCCGGTTAGAACCTTATTCTGTGTGTGAATGTGTGCACGGGTGCTTGTGAGTTTAAAGTTTCCTCCATTCCGAAAGAATGGATAAAACTTTCCATGTTTTTTTTTTCCTTTCATGGCCTGTACGCTCCCAGTATCTGTGAACACGCGACATGTGTGTAACATCCATAGTGATTATGGCCGGTGGATGAGGATGGGCTTCTCTCCCAATTCCCTGGGCGCCCTTCCAACATCCCCATTCACGTCCATCTCCTAAGCTCCCTTGCATCCTGTGCTGTGTTTGTGGGTGTATATGTGTGCATGTGCAGGGTCACAAGGATGATTGCACAGTGCACCCCGAAGACTTTTCTGTTCCAAATTTACACTGCCGTGCCCTTATTCCCACTGCCAATTTCACCCCTGCTCGTCAGTGTGTGCAGTGCAGGGATTATAACGGCAGAACAAGGCTTGGCTCTTTTCCCTGCTCACTCTGCCATCCGAGGTCCCTGAGGTATGCTCCTCTTACTGCTTCCTCACAGCCCAAAGGGTTTTATTTTGTTTTTTTGAACGCACAACAGACAGTTCACCTCACCCTTGTTTCAGTGAATCCTTACTGTAAAGCTTCTGCTGGATATCTGGAAGCCTCTGAGATGTTTGAGCTGAATTGTAAATAATTTTTTGTATGCTGGATACAATCAGGATATGGGCTGTTGCTGCCACAATAGTGGATTGCTGATCCTTCCGCAGATAATTTAAATACAAAGTGATTTGTTACACAGTTATTGGCAGCCCTATGCAAATTAGTTTATTACACTTGGTAAAGCTGAGAAATGCTATAAATTAAGTCAATGGTGTAATATTTTCAATTTCCACATGTGCCTTTTGTTCTCAGAGGCTGCCAGACTTTGATACACAAGCTACAGTAGCATGGAGGCCTTTTATATTGTTAACAAGTTGACTTGCTTCACAAGTAAACCCACTTATTGTGTTAAAGGTGCTTCAAGTATTAGAGTTTTTTTCTTCCTTTTTTTAGCTTATTGAGGCTTCTAAAAGATCTGTACTTAAAAGTTGAGCTTAGATCCAGATTAGTCATAAACGTAATCAGATCAAAATATCATTTAATACAGTGTGTGAGTTATATTATAAACCAAGGGATTCTGTAATAATACTTGTCTAAATGTTACAGTCCTATCATATTATGATCAGTAAATATGTATTTTTTTTATCAAGCTAGTCTGGACCATTTTTAACGCACTAATTTGATTCAGCTCTTCCTTGTTGTTCGCTTTCATCCTAGTCTTCTTTCTTTTTCCTCTTTAAACAAAGCTTCATCCAAATAGCATTCTTATTACTCTGCATGACCCACGTCTATCCCTCTTTAGGATATATTTTCATCAAACCTAACTTGCAACTCACTTTCCAACCGTTATTATCCCACTCATCCTCTTTATCTCTCACTATAACCCCTATTTACTCTTCTAATCGTCCAATTTCCTCTTTCCAGCCACTTTTTTTACCTAATTCTTTTTTCAGGCCCTTGTTATCCTTAAAAATCAACATTTACAGCCCAACCTATCCTCTTCATCACTCTATACCACACATTTATCCATATTATTTACTTCCCTGGTGTTTATAACCGTTTTTGATCACAGTCTTCCATCCTTCTTTTTCCTCTTAAAACCACTACTCATCACACACGTCATCATCACCATCATCTTTTTTTATGACCCCTAATCACCCAACACACTTTCTGATCCTTCTCTCTCAACACATTTGCGCCTTTCATTTATTCCTCGGCAGATTTGCAACACTCCTTATGGCAATCTCCTTTTCACTCATCCTCCCTTTTCCAAATAAAAATGCATTTTCATCACTCTTACCCCATTCATCCCTATTTAGGACTATCTTTATCTCCTTCATCCTCCTCATCCCTACAAAGGATTTTTATCAAATTCTCCTTGCTCATTCAAAATTTCCGAAATTAAGAAACATCTTTGTATATTCAATTCTATTCCATCATTCAATGATACTTTTTTGTCCCTCCCATCCACCCTATCACTTTTCATGACCCCCTCATCCCACTCATCCTCCTCATCTGATGTTATCCTCCTCTGGCATCTTTAAAACCTCTTTTAATTCTACTTATTCAGTTACTTTTGTTTGAGGAACTTTTTTTATCCCACTTATATCCTCAACCCTCTTTAAGACGCTTTCGCATCTTATTAAATAATTTCCTTAATCAAAGTTTTTCAACATTTCTTGACCAGAACAGTCTGACAATTTGTTGAAGTGAACCCTTTGCAGGGTTGCACATTTCTCCTGACTGTCTGAATAACCTCATAAAATTTCCATCCCCTATATTTGTAGCTATTGGTTAAAACAAGAACATTTTTGCTCACAGCGCCAAATTTACTTAGAGACTGCTGTATACAACTTGATTTTCCTGGTTTGGTATGACCCTCCCATCAAACATAATCACATGGCTGTGACCATCATGAATCTAATAAGTGCTTATGCAATGATGCATTAATGAGAGGCCAACCAACATGGTGAAGAGCCATTAAGGGGCCTATTGACTCCCATTAATGGCTCATAGAGGACCATATTAATACCCAGGGGACACATCATTCAGAATTGTGATAATGTGTCTGTGAGAGAAAGGCAGAGCATAAATGTGCGTGGCTGTCTGCCTTCCTGTCTATTTTGACTTAATTTAACTCTCTGCAGGATTTTTGAAATTTGACAGATAATTATTCCTTCTACCGGCTGATCGGTCTGTACTATTGTTTCTGTCTCCTTTGTGTCTGAGTCACTGGAGCGACCATATTTTGACAGAAACATTCGCAAAAAATCACTATGATGTTAAGCATCATTAAGAGCAGTGATGGATGGGGACGGTATCAGCAATGGTGATAATGATTGCTCGATGTGACTGTGTGCATTAGCTTGTGGATAAACTTGTTGTGACCTCTGATTGCAGGGCATTCAAAATGAACACTGCCAAGTCCAAAGCCAGCCAGGTGGATTAGAGTTATGAGGGACCCGTAGGAGACAGGGGCTTAATGGCTGAATGAACGACTAGATGGCTGACGTAAAAGGCTGGTTGGGAGGCTAAGAGCCTGTCTGGTCAACCTCTCTGTTGCTGTCAAGGAAAAGTGCCATTAAGCTCTAGGAGTGACAGGTCATAATATCAGGTCATGAGTAGAGTTTGATTGATTCCTATTGATTTACACAGCAATGATTTGCAGCATTTAAAGCAGTTACAGCTGAAAAAATCATTTGAATTTCCTTAATGCATTGTGTCTCGTTGTCTATTTAGCACCGGAAAAAAACAATGGGAAAAAAACAATGTACATGGCCAAATGACAGAAGAACACAAAGAAGTAGAACAAAGATTAAGATAAAGAGGGTTTTCATCAGTTTTCAAGTTTCGGGAGAGATTGTCAATTCAATGTAGGACTGGTCCATCCTGTGATATGGAAATGGTTTGATCTAAACGTTTCAATTGTATTTTTCTTTATATTAATACTAACAAATGTCATGATTAAGAACTACATTTTGATGGTTTATTAAATAAAATAACCAAAATAACATATAACATACACAAAAGTGTGTGTCTGTAATGTGGCATTATAGGAAAGAGTCTCAGGGAAGTAAATCTTGGATACCGCCATCTTTGTTTGGCGCATTGTGGGATTGTTTGGAGGCATCGCAAAGGAATATGGCCCCACTGAAAACAGTGGTCTTACTAATATTTTATTAGTAAAATGAAAAAACAAAACAAATTTTAAGGGGTGTGGTTGTATTGAGGTTTTTTGAAACAGTGGTTGCATGGTTCTTGAAGGCATAAATGCAATAAAATAAACAATTAAGATAAATAATTTTATGTGAAAAAAGTAACTATAAATCTAATTTCACTTTATTTCACAATAGTTTTTTGTTTTGATAAAAAAAAAGTCCTGTATTATTATCATGCTTAATTAAAAAAAGGAAAACAAGGAAATCAATAAAAAAAGGCTGAATGACAAGCGACCATGCTGCAAGCCATTTTAGTGTTGAAAGATAAAAATAGGAAACTGATAAATAAATTCTTTAGCAGATTCATTTGTGGGAGCTTCTCAAAATTGATTCTGCTCATTTTGATTTTCATGGTTTACAGGTGAATCAAACCTTTATATATTTTCCTGGAAAAATTTGCATCTGTATTGTTGGTTCTAGTTCTTGTTATTTTACTAGCAAATTCCTAGCGGTACTAATATATTTGGCAGAACCAAGCCCTGCTGGAAAGGGAAATCAACAGTTCCATAAATATTGTCAGCAGAAGGATGTATGAGGGACTCAACATCTCCTGGTATATGGGTGCAAATGTCTTGGCTCCTCACACTGTTAGTTGCTGTAGAAACTTCCCACTGGACTTCAAGCTGTTCTGATTTGGACACTTTTCCCGCTTCCTTCAAATTTGGTGGACCTTCATTTCCAAATTACATGCTAAATGTATTTTCATTTGAAAGGAAGAACCTAGATTTATGAACAGTCTCTTTACTCCTTAGACCAGATAAAAAACTGCTATCTTTGTCTCTTTCTAATGAGAGACTGAACAAGAGGAATACATCAGTTGAACCCCATGTCCTGGATTCATTTTTGTCTTGTAGCCATTGAAGCATTGACCTCTGCTGCAGTACTCATCTTATGCATCTCTCTAAAACTCTTGATAAAGTTTTGCTTCGGAAGCCTGCGAGTGTTTCTGCTGTGCTTTTTTTCCCATGCCACACTTTTTCCTTTTAATAAATTGTCCATATGCTTGAATACAACACCTTGAACAGTCAGCTAATTAGCAATGACCTTTGATCGGGACTGCCTGCTGAACATCTACCAAGTTTTCCTCAATGTTAAGCCATAACATCATTTTCTGATGTGTGTTTATTTAATTGTTTCATTTTCTAAGTTTTTATTGAACTGAAAACCAATCAAACAGAAATAAGTGCTTAAAACACATCACTGTATGTAATCACAATTTTTACTTAAATTATGCCTGTAGATTTAAAAGGCTTTCATCCAGAGCCTTTGTTTGTTCCCTTAGTTCAAATGGGGTTGATGGCTTTACAAGGAGAGGAGACCTGAAGGTCACAAGGTAAAATATATTCATTAAATATTTCAGATTCTGTTTGGTCAAAATTATATTTTCATGTTGTGCTGAACAGAGATGGAAATATGGAAGCCTCCACTAAACAGGCAAGTGAAAAAAAGACAAGGACAAATCAAGTCTTCATGACAAGAATTTTATTTCTTTTTTTTCATTACATTTTGCATTAAATTAAAGAGTTTTTTTTTCTTTACAACATACATTAAGCTGTGACTCAGATGTTAAGGAAGTGGAGAGAGAGTAGGGCAAAAAACTTTGTGACGTCACAATATTTTACAAGCTTACAAAGTTCAAAAGTTTGAAAAGAGCGCTAAGAGCTGATTTGCGTCTAACAGCGGTGAATTATAACAAGGGTGAAAGACAAAAAAGGCACAGACTAAAAAACCTCACTGTCCACATCGGCCATCACAGTCACTCCTATCCAGCCTGTAGAAAAATCCTCGAGTCCTGCTCTGACATCTAAGTGCTCACTGATATGTTCATGTGTTCACACCAGATAGTGAATCGTTCACCCTCTCACCTAGACGGGCGTTTTTGCCTCTGTCTTTGTGAACATGATGATTTATGAATCAGAACCTTTATGAACATGTTTTCTGTTTCATTTCAGGTTTTTGAAAAAAACGAAAAACATGTAGATCTGAAGGGATAAGGGAATGTATTTGTGTCTGGAATTAAACCTTTCATACTAATTTCGGGGGCACTTTTTTTTACATTAAATGGCTCCGTAGATAATATGCAAAAGGTTTTAAAATAGATTAGTCATTTATTGCAGTAATCATGTTATTGTGGTAAAAAACCTCAATTAAAGGCTGGAAAAATCTAGACTATATAATTAAAAATAAAAATAAAAAAAACAATGTTAAGAATAGTTTTTAACAAAATCACCAATGGTGCAGTTATCAGTAAGTTTGTTTTTCATTTTTGTCAGAGTATACATGACTTTAGGTTCCTTGGAGTATGATATGATGCTATGCAAAAGAATTCATTTGTTTAAGCCATTCTTCAAAATAGGAAAGACAAGGGAACAGGCCTTTAAGGGGAATGTTGATGTAGTAAGGAAACTGCTTTGATAATTAAACTTTTTAAATTTTTTTGCAGTTAGGGCAATGATTACGTTAAATAATGCTATATCAGGATCTGTATTTATCACGGTTAGGTGCTTGACGTTGGGATGGTGGAATATTTTTTATTGTGGAATCACTGGGTTACTAAAAGAACAAAAAAACAACAACCTTCTAGATGTTTGAAAGTTATGCCAGAGAAACGATTCTACCATCTCAAACGGAAATTATGGAATAGGCTGAATCTCACCTGGACTTCAAGTAAAACCCTGCTTTCGTCAGACAAGACAATTATTCCTTTCAGCAAAAACTCTATCCATGTGGGTTTAGCATAATAGCTGTGGGGAGCTACATTTGAAGAGATACCACTTTAACTTTAGTAGAATCTCCCAGGATATAATAAGTAGGAAAATGATTAAAACCATAGGGACAAATTCGCAATCCAAATCCAAATCTGGTGATTCACCGGACACAAAACTGGACATGTGTTCAGGTGTTTTGAGATAGCTCTAAGGAAGATTCTTTGACTCTGGATGACCTCGGGAGACAGTGGGAAGACGAGTGGTCAGAGATGTTTCATCCATATTCTCCAACCTTGTTTAATTTTGTACAAGAAGTCTTGTTAAAAGGGGGTTTCCTAATGCTGGTGATTTTTTTTAAAATTAAATATTTTTCCACTGAATAGATTTTTCACATATGTAGTTAAATCTTCCAGAACATTTTAGTGTGACTTCCCGCTTTCTGCAACAAATGCTTATTTAATTTTACGATCATATGTAATACAAGTTTTAAACATGAGTGCCAGCAAATTTACCCAAGTGTTTATCCTGGAACAACTGTCTACATGTTTTGATTGAAATCCCTTAATCTGGCTCATGCTTTTAGCATTTTTTTACCCAAATCCTGCAAGCATGTAGACCAACACATAAAAATAAAATCGACTGACAGATCCTACCTGTCCCTCTTAGTTTAGCTGTGGATAGAGTCATTATTAGCTTTCTTCCATTAAGAAAGGGAAAAAAATAATATATTGCTGGACATCAAGAAAACTTGGACTTATCTACACATACAAGACTAGAAGAGAGCTCCACTGATTTAAGTGTTGGTGAGGGGTGATCAAAGGAAACAAAAGAGGTCATATAAGTCAAACCATCAGGCCTCAATAGAAAGAGTCAGTTAAGCAAAATTAAAAAAGCAACACTATTATTTTTCAGTTTTCTTACAAAAAAACGGGGTTAAATAGAGGAACTTTTCGCTGTCTTTTTAAAATCCCAGCTTTCTTCACAGGAACCAGCCTGTTTATGCAACTGCCTAAAAAATGAATGGTTATAAGTGAGTATAAGGTGAGCTTTTGTAGTTCACCGGGGGGCCAATTGTATCTCATACTAAAAGCTTGCTGTGTTGCTCTAGTTGCATTATTAATGCAATGCACCAGGAAGCTACCTCGGCCTTCTCAACGGGTAACACATCTTAACTGTTCTGGTAATGACACCAAACAAAATAAACAAGTAAAAACAAACACCAGAAAGTTGAACTTGTATAAAAAAAAGGGTGGACAATGCCAACAAAACAAACAGCTGCTCAAAGCACGTTAATGGCACAGTCAGAAATGAACCACAAAGAAGTGAGTGTGTGCGTTTGTCTGCAGAAAGAGTAAAAAAGAAGAAAGTGATGGCTCCCTCCTCTCCTCTGTCTGACCTGTTAACTTTGTTAATGTCTAAAGGAGCAGAAATACAACAATAACACCTACATTCTTTAACTGCATTTTTTTTTATCAAAGAAGGAAAATATGATGTAAGAAAATAAAAATAAAAAAGGAATACAACAAGGACACAAAATTTAACAACTATTCAACAAAAACATTGTCACTACTTAAGGGTGTAAGGCACAAATTTACATGTGGAAATATAAGCAGACGATACATTTTTTTTTGTTTGTTTTTTGTTTTTTAATAGTTTTTTTGTTGTTGTTTGTTTCTATTCTCCGTCTGCTCGTCCACGTGATGCCCCGATGGAGCGGCGTTGCTCCGTCGCAACGTTTAACCTAGTTTTGAAAGCTGACTCCTGCACTGTTGCTGCGCCTCTTCCTTGTTATGTGCAACATGCAACAGTGAGCAAATCAGGACGAATGTTTTGGACTCGGATGAAAAAAACCACAGTGCTTATTGGATGGATAGGGTGTGTGTGTGGGGGGGGGGGCATATTGGAGAGTGAAAGGGGGAGATTTTGAAGATGTTTTTTTTCTTCTCAATTGGTTGAGAACAAGAGAAACTCTGGTCTATAAAGGTAAAGGTCGGGTCTGGCACAGTTTAAATAAATATCTCCTTATCTGCTGCAGGTCCCACTGAGCACACAGTAAGACCTTCTTTAAGTCTAAAAGAAAAGTTCTACTGGCTCCAGTTTAATGACTTTAAATATGTTTTTCCGCACTTGATTAAACAATATTAAAAGACCTCTTCTTTATCTTCTCTCTGTCCGAGCCTAAAAAGTCAGTTCGTTCTTTTAAAGCACTTAATAAAAATAAATACAACAGGCTATTAGTATTAACAGTCACTTTCAGTACAGTAGAGGATTCTTCCAGCCGAGACTTCAGCAGAACCCCGGCAGGTCTTGATAACTGTAACACTGAGACATTTTGTTTTTCACAGTTTCCAACAGGACTCAGTCCCAATCCAGTCTCTCTGAGTGCTTCTGTACATTGATTATCCTCCATCTCCTGCCCCCTGCACGCTCATTACACACTTCCATCAGCGCTGTAATGTATCAAAAGTCAAGCGCCAGTGGTTGAAGACTCTATAAACGGGAAAGTAACCATCATGAATGCTACTGTAATGCTGATATGTGAAATATCAGGACAGGCTTCACTTCCTCTTTCAGCAGTAGATCTTCCTCTTTGTGTTTTCAGACAAGCCGGGAGTTGTTCTGATCTCAACAGACAACATCCATTGGATATTTACATATTTATAAAAAAAACGTTTTATTAAAAAAAAACATTTCCACCAAAAAACAAACAATGCACTAGAAGGAGATGCAACTTTTACAGTATTCCCTGTTTCTTGTTTCTGTCTAAAAACACCTTTCACTTCTGTCCATTCAGTCTGGTTTAATGGGGTTAGAAGCTAACTATGTGCCAGAGTCACTGGACTTTGATTTTGTTGACAGAGAGACTACAGAGGGTTTCGGGGGGACATCGGGTTTGAGGTGTTTGCCACCTGTTCGAGGCAGCGAGCCATAAGTGATCATGCCAGGCTGTCGAGACAGCGATATGCCCTGCGTTGTCATTTGTATGGAGTCCACCCTCTGGGGTGCGGGTGGAGGGCTCTCCACACGGAAGCTGTGATGTCGCGACAAATGGGAGGAGTTGGATGAGTTGGTGTTGTGCTTCTTCAGGGCTGAGGATCCGGAAGCAGAAGACGCCGATCCTTTACGGAGGCCATATACTGACGAGTGGACCTCCAGACGTTTGCCCATCTGCGGCACGGCCGGAGGAACGGTGAGTGATGCCTCTCGCTGAGGAACACGAGGTGGCAGCATCCCATCTGGATCCACCATGTGGCTCTTTCCCGGCTTGTATTCCATTGTGGCCCCTTGGTCGTCCATGACGCCGTGGGCCATGCCCAGGTCACTGTGATGGGGCTGCTCCACATACTCATGCTGATACGACTGCTGCAGATGAGGCGGAAGCTGGTGCTGATGCTGCGGCAGAGGCAAAACGACAACGCTGGGGATGTGCCCAGGTGACGCCCTCAGAGGCAGCTCTGTGGAAATGACAGGAGACCCTATAGGTGACATGTCCTTGGTACAAGCGTTGATGAGGTTCTGATTTCTTTCCCACTCACGACTTCCACGGCTCGGTTTACGACGTGGCTGCATAGGGGTGGATTCAGGCGTTGGCAGAGCAGCAAGGTCCAGGTGGTGCTGGTCCGCTTTTATTAGCATCTTGACATTTGGCGTCAGTCGCCCATTGTGCATCAAAGGGGTGAGGATCGCCTCAGGACGGCCGTCTTTGGCCTGCGTCTCGAACAGACCGGTCAGTTTGGTCACGCTGTTCATCGACCCACGACGAGAGTGGAGGTGGAGGTTATCCTTCTCCTTGCGACCAGTCAGATCCAGATCTCGCCGCCGGTGGTCGCAGACGCAGTAGACAATGAGACCAGAGAAGATGGCTCCCATTGCAAATGCCAAGATGACAGCTATGGCCAACAGGGTCACGGGAACCAGCTGGTCACGACCCTTCTGGTAGCTCTCGCGGATCACACCTGCAGAGAGACATTCACAAATAGCAGTCAGACTCAAAGGGGTAAAAAAAGATCACTTTTTATGCAAAGAAAAAAAAAAGTTAAGATCCTAAAATCTAGAACAAAAGAATAATTTTAAAAATATGTTCTTGGAGCACAGAGCAGGATTATGGGTTTCAATCATTTTATGAAAAATATGTAAATGACGGAAGATCTATCCCTTTATAATTAAAAAATACTTTGGATAATGACTGCAAATGGTTGCTTGAGGTGTGGAAATTCAATATTTCCCAAAGACACAATGTCACACAGAGGATGTTTTTCAGGGATGATTAGGATTCCCATTTTAAATCCCAGATAAAACCTCCTGGTAAATTGAAAAAGATTTGAGAGCAGATAAAGAGCATGAAACACTGGAGCCCTTTTTTCTTTTCATGGATGCAAATGTGAAACTTTTCATAAAGCTTGAATCCAATCTCCCGACTTCTTAAGAATACATCCTGAAGCCTTTGGTTAGGCACTAAATCCAATGATCGGTATCATTGGGGTTTTGGATAATTACCTAGGACTAAACTAGGACATATAAAAAATGCAAGATAATAGAAGAAACTGGTACTTATTGTAATATTTGGAGAGTGCGATCAAAATGCTGCATGTTGAACAGCAGAAGTAAAGAAAACATTAGATTTCAGAACTAATTAACAAAGGTGTTTCTTTTGTTGTTGTTTTTTAATATCACCAATATGACTCTCCACCTGGAGGCACTACTACCAATATACAAAAAATATATAGAAGTAAGAGTTTTTTAATCGCTTTTAAGTAAAAACAATAGTTTGGTCAAACCTGGACTATATTCTTCGAAAGTGACTACATCATTTTCATAAGTGAAACGCTGCCTATTAGTGGTTTATTAGTTGCAGATATTACTCTCATACATAAGTCCAAAACATTCGCTGAAGATCCGCTTATATGCATCTTTTTTGTAGAGCATATTGAAAATATCTGAGAGAAAATGCTGTATGAAAGGCTTAAGTATCCTGGAGCAATGTTTGTTGAGACCCTATAAGCTAGTGTTTGCAAAGCAGCCAATCAAGGGACGGAATTGATTTTCTTTGCCACTGATTGGCTGTACCTCCAAGAGAGGTTATAAGGAAAACCATGGACGTCATCTTCTACTATGGTACTAAGATAGTTTCTACCCTGTATATTAATGGATGTTATGGCATAATTGGTCTTAGTACTGCTAATATAGACCGTTATAAGCATTTTTTTGGAGCAGGTCTAACATACATGCTGATTTTAGCTGTTCAAATGTGGTGGTGGTCCACCTAGAAATATTTGGGGTCTTTTATTTTGCAACACTCTCCTCTAGCTCAACAAGAAACACAGTTTATGTTGCAATTACAGTACAACCTTGTTGAGGAAATTAGGTCTCCTTGGAGAAGAAGGCGGTTGAGTGATTAGATTTGTGTGGAGCCCTACACAATTTTGACACCCCTATATAGACATATAGACGACTTTAAAATAAACAAAAGTTTGCACTAATATTTTAATAAGTTTGAGTTTTTCGTTTGAGAGTAGTAATCAAAAGTAATTGAAAAAATAGAAAATGGTTACAAGAAAACAGTGTCCTTCCTAACCATGTCCATATCTGCATTCGGATAAGTCCCTATAATGGTTTACTACCAATGAAGGATTGACAGAAATGATTATGTGGTAAAGAGTAGGAAAAATGAGTTTCAATAAGTTTGTTTCCACTTTGAGTGTTAATGCATATAAAGTTATATTTGTTATTTTTCATTAACCCCTGCAAATAATGGAGGTCCTCTGGAGTCCTGCCATGATTCTTAACTGAAGAATTATGGTGCTGGAAAGCAGGTTCCATTTCCAAAGATAAATTATCAGAATACCAATAGAAACATGCAAAAAAGCTGTTAAGCAATTACAGCATTTATTTTATTGCACACATTCCATTTACTTTGGATAAGGTTATAAACAAAGATAATATAAATATATTTATTATACCTAAGTAAGTGTGCATTCTACTTTTTTTACACACGTTTATATAAATGAGAGAGAAAGTAGTGGTAGTATTTTGGATGCACATAAGTTTTTGTCGTCTCTATCGGCGTACATCCAATAATTTACATTTAATGAAAACCTTTTCTCACAAAATGTGAGTTGGGAGGTTTTCTGTTTCCTTTTAACTAAAAATATCATGTGAGCTCGGGTTATGTTTGCTTTCCAGCTTTTGAGTCTTAATTACTCAAGTTGTATGAGCTCGCTTTGTAAAATAGCATTTAAGGTTAAGTTAAAAGGGATATATTTTAATTAATTAGGCAGTAGAAGTTGAGTTGGATAAAGGTTTTATCTACTTTAATGAGATGTTTCTCCTGCCTACATATCTACATTCTAATTTTCAATATGAGTTTAGTTTCATAAAGAAAAGGACACCATAAAACTTTAAACTCCAGACGTGGTTTGGTAATTCTGTTTTTTGTTTTTGTCTCGCCTGTCAGAATATTTGTTGTGCCTCCTTCAGTGAGACGCAACACAGACATGGAGACAGAGACAGCCTGATAATCTCATGAAACTAAAATCCAGACTCTGTTAAACAAACATCTATAATCCTCACTTACGGCACACATGCTTCTTTCATCCTCCAGCATGACTCTAAAAGCTGTTTTCAAGACTAAAATCAATCACCGAGGAATACTTCAGTCTACGTGAGAACTTAGATCAACCTGGATAAGAGAGATAGAAGCAAAGTTTTGTCTGGTCATTTTTCGTGAAGCTAAAACTTTCTGATTTATCAGGAGAAGGCTGACGACGAGCAGGTTTTTCCATCCCTCATTTGGAGTCAAAATAAAGAATTTGAAACTTCTCTTTTATAGAAGGGGTGTGCCGTCCTGTATGGATAGTGTGAGGAGAGATGAGCCTTATCTGCTTTGAAGCATAGGGGTTTGATAAGTGTTGCGCTGTGAACTCGTGTGACCAAATGGCCTGTCTGTGGGGTGAAACATCTGCTTCCCTTCTCATCCATTAACGCCTGTGGCAGAAAAAGATACCTCTCTTCACCCCCACATCTCATTTTGTTGACTTTCTGCTCTCAGATGTGCTTTTTGTATGCTTTTCAACAACTTTTGACTTCCGTGAACGCCTTCCTTGTCTTCTCTTCAGTATGGAAAGAGTTTCCTCTATGGAAACAACGAAGGATGTAATTACAACCATGTGGAGTTTGTGTGCTATCATCCTTTGGCGAAGAGGATAGTGGTCACAGTGGTGATTGGCACCTTATGAGAGCAGTCAGGGTGAAAATTTCTGCCAACGAACAAAAGATGCAGAAAGAATTCAAGGCTCACTTGAGGCAAGAAACCTCAGAAGTCTCCAGTAGCCAGCTGGAAGATGAAAGCGGGTGTATAAACATACAGTTTAGCCCAATCTTTCTCGTTCCCTGATTCTTTTTCAAATGTAAATAGGTCATTCATTTCTGTCTTACTCTGATTTGTTGTTGTTGCTTTAGTAAATAAAGTTAAACCTGGGAGCTTGAATTTAACATAAATGGTTTAAAAACATCCATGTTAAATTGAATGTGTTCACTAATAAGTCATTAGGTGTAATCGCGTAGAGGTTTATTTTTTAATTCATATTTCAGTCATGAACGGGCTTTCATGATATTAGAAAATACAAAGTAGTGCAAAACTGAAAGGAAAAATGTTACTGTTTGTTTCAATAATTTCAGCCCTGTGAATTAAGTTCATAGCAAAAACATGACTTTGGTGGTCGTAAATTGAAAAAATATTTAAAAGGTTTAAGAGACAAAAAATTCAGCTATTGTATGTCTGTGTTACCCTAAAAACTCTAACAGAGGAATAAACAATTAAAGAAAAAGAACGCATGTTAAAACTAGAGGACAGGATTTACGCATTCTTGTAAACTCTAGATTTAAATATTTGTCATTAATTTATCTGATTTTTCATCCCTCTGGTTAAAACAAATGTACTTTCCTCTTGTTTTTACCCCTCTATGCCCCTTAAAAATCCTTAATCTCTATTGGAAGCTTACAGTTGCACAAAAACCTTAATTTCAAGGCCTTGGGTGAAACAAAAAGCGAGGAAAGAAAGTTGAAACTTTAAAGGCTTCTATCGTTCTTGCAAGTTTATTCTCCAACATCAAAGCGGGGAAAGTAGCTGCACAGGACACCTCAGCTGTCTCACTCAAATCACATAACTTTAGGCTTTTGAATCTAGGTGGCAACACATTTCTCTTTTCCTGTTTGCGCTCAGTGATCCGAATAAAACTTTTCAAAACTGAAACAACTTGACCTTCAAGTTTCAAAGCTCTGCTTCAGCCCACAGAAAGCCTCTAGTCTCATCGTGACCCACAATCTTCCGGTTTTAGAGCTCGCTACGCCCCTCAAAATGTGTTGTGAAGAATGTGGCGGCTCGGTGCTTCTCCCAGTGGGTGATGTAGTTTTAATTTCACTCGGCCTTAGGTCACGACATTCAGATATTAAATGGGCAGATACTCAAGATATGTCTTCATGTCAAAACAGACTGGGTCTGCGGCTCTGGCAAATCAGAAAAAGTGTGATCTGCTTGGACTGGAACGTACAAATTCTCTATCTCTATCTGTCTGACACACATAGAGACATGTACGTTCTTTTAATCTCTTCACAGGCACTATCTGCCTTAAGCCCACAGAGCCAGTCTTTGTGTTGATGTTGGGGAAACTTCAAACGCAGTCAAACATCATAGAGGGGTTATGTAGCAGGCCTTAACCTTTTGACTACTGTATGTTACACAAAAACATGCTATCAGTAATGATAGAACCTCCATGAGACTCAGCTGTGCTCACTCATGAGTCGGTGCAGCCAACTTTAAATATGGGACTAAATGGTAAAGGGGCAAAAATTCATCAGGTTTTAAATCCCAAAAACGTGATACCTTCAAAGTATGAAACACATAAATCCTAATAAGTATTTAAAGCAGTGAGTGAAAATGGTATCTGACATAGAGATAGCCTTTGAAGCCGCACCTAGTGTATCATAGTGGCTGAGGTCATTTTCTTGTGCTTTCGAAAAAGCATTTTCAGTGCATAAAAGTGGTTTATTTTTGTAAAACCAAATCGTTTTGTCCTCTTACCCCAAAAACAATCTTACTGTAGGTTTACAAAACACTTGCCTTGGCTTTGAGGATCATCGACCTAAAGTTTGGGAATACGAGAAAATAAAGCCTTAAGCAACCTGAAAGTTTTGTTTATTAGCTTACAATTTAAGTAAGGAAATGTGTTTTAAACGTGTTTTCACTTTTTATGTGCCCTCTGATAGTACTTTGTATAATAACATCAATACCTTCTCTATCCAAGCATTTATGTTATTGTTAGCTTAAACCGGGACTTTTTTAACCTCACAGGGTTCTTCAACCGTTCTCCTCAAGATCTACTGTCTTACAGGTCTTAGATGCATCCGTGCTCCAACAAAACTGCATAAAGTGATACAGCATGCCATCAAGGTTGGCTAAAGTCTAGTAATCAGCTACTTATTTGACTCAGGTTAAAACCCTATTCCTCTAACCCTAGAGGAATAGGGTTTTTCATTTCTAAAATGTCTTTTTTTCAATAACCACATTAATTTTTTACCTAACTTTAATAAAACAATAACAAATGGTTGTTTTTTTGAAAATCCAGTAATTCAAAAAAGATTAAGTGACATTTTAGGTAATACTGAATATTTAGAAAGTAGCACTACCAGAGCTATATACCTAAATATCTTTCTTTCTGACATTAGTCCTGCAGTGCTGGGTAATCAACTTAAACGCTTTCTTCAGTCTAAAACTTTTTTTTTATTGTGCTCATTATTCTTCAAAAACAACATATCCTGCAAAATAAGTCGAGTCACACATGTCAACTGGACGTTTTTGCTTGTCCTTATGCATAATCCTCTGTGTGTCCAGCTAGGAGAGGTCTGGACAATATGCAAAGACATTTGAGTGAATCCTGGGTGGATTGTGATTAAATTTATATCTTTGGATTCTGGGAGGTCCGTGCTTTCAGTACATCTGGTGTTGCATCTGTCATTTAGAGGTGTTTGCTTATTTTCTGATTCATCTGCTTGTAGTTTTGTCTATTTGGTTTGCATAGACGTGCTTTTTAACAGCTTCTGGTCATTTCTGTATTTACTGATTTTTTCTAAGGTAGGGAAATTTGAGAAATGAAAACTGGAGGAAAGAAGGAGTCATATTCAGACCCAGTGTGTAAACCAAATGATTAAAAGATTAGTCAGTATTTGTACAGCCTTTCTAACTATCACATGTATAACTTAGCTTAAAGTTACCAAGGATAAAGAAGTGGGTGGATTAATCTAATATTGTTAAAAAGCAACAGGTTAAAACCAGGCAGACAATTGCTAAGTATTCTGTAATTGAGCTTTGACGTAGGCCTGTGCACGTCAGTACCAGTCTGGCCAGAACCGAAGCAAAAATTTAATCGACCAGAACAAAGAAATTTCAATTCGTTTTGAATTTGTCTCCAAATGTCAGCTTTCATGCAGAATTTCTCTTATCTTTCCTCGCTGTATAAAGCATTAATTGCATTTCCACCTCATGAGCTCACATTTGATTTGATCTTAAGATGTTCTTAATGTTGTCAAGGTTGGACATAGTGTTATACTATAATGCTTGTATATGATGCCTTTTTTTTTCATCTGACAATTTTAATTAATGTAAGCTACAAACCCTCTACCAGAAGATGAAATGGTTTATGTTGATGCTGTCTTTCCTCAATGCAGAACTGTAGGAGAATTTTCTGTTTATGACAAGCTTTAAGTGTCTTCCAAAAAAAAAGGACACTAGCACTTATATGGTGACAGCATTTATGAAATTCTCTTTGATCCACCCCCATGCTTGGATATTATCACATCAAGTCTTGTGTATGTTTTTGTTCAAGAGGCACTTGGATTAATGGTATTATTCAATATTAAAGCCTTCATCAGGCAATTCAGAGTTGCTGCACTGCATACTGATTAGCTAGTCAAGATATAATTAAATCTCTAATTATATCATTCCGCACCTCAGGTATTAAAAGTGATGTACTAACCTTGTAGCCAATTTCCTGCAAGCCAACTGTGATATTTAATAGTCACAGTACATCAAGTTCATTCAAACATCCATGGGAACAATCATAAACTGCTGTTTTATTTCTTAAACTGACAATAAGGAAAATAAAGAATTGAGTATTTACAATATGTGGCTTAGGATGGCACAAGTAAATACAATAACGTAGGTAATTATCAGCAAAGTCTAGGGAAATCAAATATTGGCATACTGAATATGCAACAGCTTCACTGCAACTCTCTAACTCTTGAAATAATAAAGCATAGGTGGAGAAGGTTTTTGCTATGAGAGTAATTAACTTTGATTCTTGATGAGTTACTTATACACAGATGCTGACCTATTCAAGCGTACTTTATCAAGCCATAATAATTAAGAAACATTTTAATAAACAGGAAGCAAACCACTAAAGTAAAAACAATGAGCGTATGTGTTGTTGAGTGATGCTCCATTTGAAAAACACCATTCATTTGTCTATTAGGAAAAAAACATTTTATGTGGATTAGAAATTAAGACAAAAAAAAAATGTGCATGTCATGATTTGACAGATTTTTTCTTTCTTTGTATTGTCCAGTAAAGGCGAGAGCTCCTCTGGTGTACTGACAAACTTGAAAGCTGCAGAAAACAAAGACGGCCTTAAAGAACAATGAGTTAATCAGTGGAGGAAATTATGGCTTGTGGGTTGTGTCAGTCAAGGAAGTGCGTAATGCTGGGAAAGAAACATCCAGCCCATTGCTTTTTTTATAATGACTCAAAATGAGCTGCAAATAATTCATTGGCTTCACAAAAGCCTGAACAAAGTCCTTAGCTGAAAAGAGACACAGAATACAGAAAGAAAAATAACAGCAAATGTTTAAATTGAAAGGAATTTTAATTTTACAGTTTGATATTTTAATTAATTTTTTTCTTTAAAATTGTAAATAGTTTCTTTCTTAAAGAGGAGTTTTGCTAACCTAAAATCCTCCCAACCCTTTTTGTACAGCATTGGGATAAATTCAGTCAGCTGGTAGGACCTTACCCAATGGGTGATGGGGACAAAATCACCCACTGAGCAACATAGGAATGTTGAAATGTGGTTAAAAACGTTTGGCAGCTTTATTTGGACTAAATATGTATGGCACATAAAACTTACAGCTTAAAAGATTTTCATGCCCCTTAAAAAAAAGATAGAGAATTACCAAATAGAATTGCTTTGGCTATTTAACACCCACATAAGTCAAACGCATCAAACTAAACAGAAAATCTAAACACTTACTCTACTCAAAGCCAAAGCCTTTAATGCTTAGCACTGTTTTTTTCAGTGTGGGAACTATTTAGGTAAGAAACATACTGTTTCAAACCATGCAGCTCTTTATGTGTATGTCCATCTGCATGTCTGTCTTATTCAGCTTTTGGCTGGACTCACTCAACACTTTAATACATTCACCTTTATAGTGCTGGATTGGCAAACATTCCGCCTCGAGAACTCCCTGAAGTCTTTGAGACATAGATCAGGCGAGGTGTTCTAAACGTTTCAGAAAGATTTTTGTTGAAGCTAGGATGACATCACATCACACACAGAGTTGCTGCAAATGTGATTTAAGCTTTGCGACATGGTGCGTTATATGACTGGAAAGAGTAATCAAAAGATGGACACACTGTAGTCAGGTTTGGTCTTGGCATTGTCAGCAGCAATACTTAGCTGGACTGTGGCAATTGTTGTTAATGGGTACTAATATTCCCCACACAATTACGCCATCACATAACTAAACACTGTGGCGGAGAGTATATAATAGATTCACATCTTATGACTTGATTAATCTCACTGTGGTTATTATTTTAATATTTATAACCCGAATGAACCTGTCTGAGCTCCTGTTGCTGTCTGCAGGGGACCCAGACTGTGACTACAGTGTTTATGATTTGTCTGATGTGTTGACTTTGTAAACACAGCTTTTACCCTCACTGAACAGAGCTTACTTGAACCTTTTCATGACTGTCTGATCTCTAAAGCTCTCATGTCTTGCATGTGGTATTAATAATCCTGACAGAGCGAATTTCACCTTCACTGTGCTTAAATTGGATTTTTGTTAAAAAATATAAAACAACAAATAATGCCATATTACAATAGTTTTAGTCTTAATGTTGCGGAAAGATGGCAATACTTGTCATTGCACAGTTTTAGTTATTGTAAGTGAACTAGAGCTTCTGACTGCTGTTCTTATCTGACAGGAGAGTAACCATGGTGTGGAGAGCTGTCACTGTAGCCAATATGCTTCAACATACAGAGATGGGATTCCCAATATCTTTGTTGGGGCAACTAGTTATTTCAACTACTAATTTTATTTCTGATGCTTACCATGTATTTTCATGTATTGTTCTTTTTAGCATTATAGAGCACTATATCTTTTTTATGAAAATTCTGTTTTGTTTCTGAAATTGATCGCACCAGACTATCAAAAGTCTGTAGATTCCCAAATTCATTTGATTTGCAGCCACATGATTGGCTAATTCACTATTTGAGCTACCAAGCAGCTAAAGTTTAAAAATGACATCATCACAAAATCTGAGGTGCCAAGTAACGACGTACAAATACTTTGTTTCCTTATTTAAGTAGAAATTTTGAGTATGTATACTTTACTAGAGTAATTATTTTTCAGCCGACTTTTTACTTATACTCCTTACATTTTCACGCAATTGTCTGTACTTTGTATTTCTTATAAAAATATCCTTGTTACTTATATTTCATTTCGGCTTGTTTTCATTACTCTTTTAATCGTTACAAAAAAAAACTATTCAGATAAATCGCACCATCCAAATAGAGTGAATTTGAATGTAGTTTGGTGAGAAGTATAAAAATTTACCAATCAAATATCCCATTTGTTTCTAAGCAACTTATCACACCTGGGCAGTGCGCACACAGAAAAAATGTCCCACAGACCAGCACTAGCAAGGAGGTTCAAATTTTCCAACAATAGGATTGTAATATAACATAACTCATTATGGCCTTTAGAAATATTTTGGTATTTGAGGAGGTGGTACTTTACCCTATGCCCCTGTGGCCTGTTCTGTTTTTGTCCTTAATGACTTTTACCTTAATATTTTAGGTAGTTTTGAAACCAGTACTTTTACACAGTAAAAAGCTTCAGTTTAAACTTCAACAGAAGTAGTTTTAAACCCTAATATCTATACTTGTACATGAGTAATGCATATAAATGTACTGCTTAAAAAAAAAATAAAGGGAACACTCAAATGACACATCATAGATCTGAGTGAATTAAATATTCTCATTGATTACTTCGTTCAGTACAAAGTTGAATGTGCTACCAAATTACACTCTGTCACATCTGTCACATGTGCTCAATGTGAACCTGCTTTTATCTGTGAAGAGCACAGGGCACCAGTGGCAACTTTGCCAATCCTGGTGTTCTTTGACAAATGTCAAGCATCATGCATGGTGTTGGGCTGTGTGCACAGCCCCCATTTGTGAATGTGGGGTCCTCATACCATCCTCAAGGACTTGGTTTCTCTTTTTGGCCTGCTGGAGGTCATTTTGCAGGGCTCTGGCAGTGCTCCTCCTGTTCCTCCTTGCACAAAGATGGAGGTAGTGGCCCTGTTGCCCTCCTACAGCCTCCTCCACATCTCCTGGTTTACTGGCCTGTCTCATGGTAGCCCCTCCAGGCTCTGGACTCCATGCTGATAGGCACAGTGAACCTTCTTTCCACAGCTCGCATTGATGTGCCATCCTGGATGAGCTGTACTACCTACCACTTGTGTGGGTTTCAGAGTCCGTCTCATGCTACCATGAGTATGAAAGCACCACCAACATTCAAAAGGGACCAGAAAGCATAGGTACTGAGAAGTGGTCTGTGGTCCCCACCTGCAGAACCACTCCTTTATTAAGTGAGTCTCGCTAATCACCAAATATTTCCACCCGTTGTCTATTCCATTTGCACAACAGCATTTGAAATTGGTTGTCAATCAGTGTTGCTTCCTAAGTGGACAGTTGGATTTCAAAGAAGTTTGATTTACTTGGAGTTACATTGTGTTGTTTAAGTGTTCCCTTTATTTTATTCTTTTAACAGTGAATTTCGGACACCCCTGCCAAAATATGTCTAACTTAATGGGAAAGTAAAATCAGAGTTCCTCTGCTGTAGTGTTCCTTTACCTACTGTGTCTGAAAGTTTCCAACACATAACTTAAACAAAAAAAATTAGAGATTCACACTACATCCCAAATGTAGTGTGAAAGTATTCCTTCAAATTATTTCCAGAGAAGAAGAGAAGTTGAAGACACACTGAAGGAAGGAAAAACAATGCTCCATCCCTGTCTACACAAGGTCACAGTCCTTATCTATCATAGCAGCCTCACTTTGGCACACAGGTGTCAGAGATATACCTGCAGCTCAAAATAACCCTTGCAGAGCAGCTGTCATTTGACAGGTGGTGTAACTGTGAAATCTTAGCATGGAGGAAAATCACATCTCAAGATTATCTCTTGATGATCAAAATATGTTTTTTTTTCTAAACAAAAGAGTAGTTGATTTGATTACAATGTTCGAGTATTCTTTCAATTTTACCTGCAAGTTTCTTTCAACTACAAGTTTTATTAAAAAATGTTAAGTACCCCAGCCTTTGTCCTAGACATAAAGCTGAATATATAGTAACTGAGGTAAAGATTAGGGAGATGGCAAGGAACTCCTCCAACTTTAAAAACTTGGAAGAGCTCAGCTGAATCATCAACATACTAGCAGTTATAAGAAGGTCTTGGTTGCGGTTATGCCAATAGAAATTTTTCAAATGGTTGTTAAGCGACTAAACATATAATTTATTCATGTTGTTATTTTAATGTAATCTTTACAGAAACAGATTTAATAATGTGTCCATGCAGATGCACTTTTAACAAAAATTATCTTTAGAGGCATCCTTCTTGTGTACAATTATAAAGTGCTTGGTAGAAAGAATTATTTTTTCAAATATTCAGGAAGTATAGCTCCACATAAGGCAGATGTCATTGAAAATGTCCCTTTTTATATTTCCCACTAATTATCACAATAAATTATCTTTGAATTATGATTATATCTGTAATCCTAGTCACATGGCCTTTGCTTCAAAGTACAGCAGAACAGTAAAAACAAATAATTTTTATTATTTATTATTTCAATAAAGGAAGTCCAGGTTCATTCAAATTCTCTTTCACGACACAAACAAATCAACGGTGAGATAGCGAAAAGGTATTGTCCACTCTGCAGCTGTAATCTCTCTGTACATTTTATATCACCTCAGGTTCTCATCTCCTCCATTTTGTCTCCTTGTATCTGTTCCCCTTATCCTCTGAATAACCTTCATTGCAACATTATTGTTCAGTTCTCTTTTATAAATCTTCATCATGTGACCCTCCACACTTTCATCCCCAAAGTCTCATTCCCTGAAGTCTCTTTCCATCCCCCCCTACTTTCCTTCCACCTCACCGATAATGAACCCATAAATTGGAGCAACACAGCAGTGGTTTCAGGTCTAAGTTGGGGGTGGAGGGAAAGGGTGGATGTAACAAGAGGGGGTTGAAGAGAAGAGCCGGGCTTGACACAGAAGAGGCGACAGGTATCTGAGAGGAAATGGAAGTAAGGAGAGGCAGGGAAACAATTCATTCCTGGTGATAGGAGAGCTGATATGACATCAGCTGCCGAAGAGACAGACTGCAACAAGAAAAAACAGAAGGTGCCAAGATGGAGGAGAAAAGACAGGGACAGGGCAAGGTGGCTCTGTAAAATTGGTTTTGGAATTAATTTGCACTAGATAAGGTATAGCCTTGGAACATGCCAGCCTAGTCAGATCAGAGGTCCTGAGGAAAGGGAGGCTGATCACAATTGCAGCAGCTGTTGGAAGGAGGAATAGGCTGTGTTGGTTTATGGGGGAGGTGATGGCAGGATAAGCAATGGAAGGAAGGTAAAATGTCTGCTATAGAAAAACATATATAATGTATGCGAGACCATGAAAGATATTTGCCACATTGCAGGTTTCTTCTTTTCTTGCTCTTTAATAGTGATTAAGGGTTTCAGATCAGAAAACAAATATTGAAATCAGACTTAAATGACTAGCAGATTGACACATTTTCAAATTATAATCTAATTTATTCATTGGAAAAAAAAACTTTCCAAACCCTGTCAGGCAGGTTCAATTTGATTTCAAGTTAGCAAGTAACTAGGTTTGGATGTGCTTAATAAGGGGACCATTTAAATGTTATATAGGCAGAAGTGGGATTGGATAAGTTTCTTCTTGTATAATAGGAAATCATTTTACATCTGTCTTTTTCTTTGTCTGATATTAAGATTTTTTTTGATGATCTGAAAAACATACCAAAAAAAAGAAAAATAGAAGGAATGTGTAAGGTGGTAAACACTTTTTCACAGAGCAGAGGGAGATGAGTTGAAGACAGACGCACACAAAGCTCAAATGTACTGTGAAACACAAGCAACCACGCTGTTACTGCGATGTTCCCACTGGAATGCTAAACAATAGTGTTACTGGGTGCCGAATATAATCGCCAGTCAGTGAATCATCACTTTGCACCATTTCTAATTGACAGCACTGTAATATTCATTAGCAGATAAGATTTCTGTCTCGGCTACAAATTAAAATGTTTTTTATTTGTTTATTTGTTTAACATCATAAACAAGCTTGCAAATGAATTTTGATAGGAGACAATATATTTTAGCTGAAGCATAACTCTAGATTGATGGTGCTGCTGAGTGTTTATTCCTCCTTTCTGCTGAATAAGTATATCTTAGTTATTAAAATGTAGATGAAATGACTTATTTGCTAGGTTTAGGACTCCATTATAATTTCTCTTGTGTATATATCTACTTTTTCTTTTAAGTTTTCACAGTACAGTTGACACCTGAAGCCAGTGATGCTTAGGAACGGCAGGAAGGAAGAGGAGGCAGGATGGGTGGATCGGGAAATGAGTTCTATTGGCTGTGGTTCTCGATTTGCCATGCTGAAAGAGAGTTAAGCTGTATGGAGGCAAAACTGTGCTTAATACCATCAAAGCAACCAACACAAGGAAAAGGCAAATATATGTATAGCAAAAAAGAGGTAGTCTGAAACCAAGCCATGCACAAAAAATTAAAACATCAAGAACTGCTCACATAAAGAAAAATGAAAGGCAAATTTCATTAAGCTAACTTTTACAGAAAAAAGGGAAAAGAAAAGTTTGCAGAGCTGAAATTAAACTAATAAACAGTAAAAAAACAAGCACCACACGTGTCCCGTAAAAATAAAATATAACTGCAATGATCATACAGAACAAAAACAGCAGGAAGCATTGTTTTGACATGTGGAGCCATGTTGCTATTACCTGAGCATAAAACTCCAAACATTCCCAACTCCAAATGAATCTAAACCCCTTTTAGGTAATTTGGTTGTCAGCTGGATAAAAATTTTTGTAATGGAAAGTAGTTCTTCATCTGCTCAGGTAAAGGCAACTGGAGGCTCGACAGCATGTTGTGATGCTGGCTGTAGGCATGCGGTCTGAAGTCTCTACAATTTTTATGCTACCTACTGGTGCCTTTGCTGCTTCTAGCTGCCTCTGCTGTGTTTCCACCACAGACAGGAAATGTAGAAATACATTCACAGAAACAAAATAATGCTTCAAAAGTGGGAGATGGTGTGATTTCACTCTAATCGTTTATGAACCTCATGTGTGAAACCCTTTCATCTGATTCATGTCACCAAATACTTTTGAACTTGTCTGAGGGTATTTTTTTATTCTGTGGAGCAACAATTACCTATCAGTCCTACTTGTCAACAGTTGAAATCTTCAAAGATTCTCACGAGCTTGTGAATAAAGTGGCTTCCTGTGTCCTCTCTCTGGTTCTATTCAATCCCTAAAAAGCTGAGAAGGCCGTAAATCTCTGTGTGCGAAGCAAAGCGTTCCAGAGCAAAACGTCTGAGCTCAATAGCTGCTTTCTTTTGTTTATTTTTGTTATTACACACAGAGGTTTTTCATCATTAAAGAATTTTTTATCTCAATAAATACTTCATATTGTCTATGTTTTGGTCAAGTACTGATAAGTCTTTGTAGATTTGTGCCATATTCAGAGGAGTTTTGTGTGACAAACCAAAGCCAATTGTGCATTTTGTTAAAACTGAAAAAAAGTGACCTAATCCCCTGTCTTCAGTAGAGATCATTCATGTCTTCTCTGTCCAATACATAATGTTTTATGTCTTTCTTTCGACATTTGCTTTATTCCACTCATCCATAAAAGGTGAGATTTATGAATGACTAAAGGTTTTCCTTTTGAAAATGATTCATGCTTTCTAAGAATTGTAAATAATATTTATTATCAAAAGTTAGGATAGTGTTTTGTAACCTAACCAAACATTGAAACAATATATATTGTTTGGTTTTTGTTCACTCATCTTCTCATGGGAAAGCTAGAATTATGATGAGATTAAATTAAACTCAACTAGATTCCTATCCACTAAATTTTTTTCTTACGGTAGTTTGTTCTTGATTTTATTCAGACCTATCAGAGTAAAGAGGCTAAAAAAATCAGTCAGATGGCAATTTCTTATTATATTTTAGTTAGTATGAATTTAAAATGCATGCATTTTCTTTCATTTCACAACAATGTGCTAGGTTTCTGTTGGTCAATCACATAAAACATGTTACATGTTGCTATAACAGGGCATGTTACATGTCTGTCTGTCTGTCTGTCTGTCTGTCTGTCTGTCTGTCTGTCTGTCTGTCCCATCATAATGAACTGGCGGCCCTCCAGAGACCTTTAAATTCCCTCCTTCGATTCCTGCTTTGTTCCCAGTCTCCTCCTCCTCTATCCATTTCTCTGTGACTCATTTACCCGCCAAGCTGCCCTTGAGGCGGCACAGCATTAGGCAGGTTGTTAACACAGGAGAAAAAAGGCCGTTCAATGTCATGTCACCGTGTCGCGAAGGATAGCACAGCCGGCGACCGGGCTATCTTCTCGAGGAAATAAATACATCGCCATCTTCCTTTTCAGAGTGTAATGGTCTGGATATTACATCTCCTATGGGACATTACAGTCCACAGATAATAAATCCACCTGTGTGTGTGAGTGTGTGTGTGTGTGTGTGTGTGTGTGTGTGTGTGTGTGTGTGTGTGTGTGTGTGTGTGTGTGTGTGTGTGTGTGTGTGTGTGTGTGTGTGTGTGTGTGTGTGTGTATTTGAGTGTACATCCTAATAAGCGCTGAGTGTGTAGCTACTAGCTTGTTTGCTACTTTTCTGTCGAGCGATTTTTGTGCACAGCATGAGGCAATTTGATCCCTAGAGAGAAAACCATCCACCATCTCTACACTGCGTCAGCTGGAAGCAGCAAGGCAGCTGTAAATCTCAATTACATAAACCCCCCTTCCACTTTCCATCACCACCCTCCCCCTCATTAGCCTGTTGCCACAGGCGACAATGGACCAAACTGACTGATTTCTGTAATGTTCCAAGGCTTACCATTAGCTTCAGGTTGAGTCTGAGAGGGCACCGCCACGTAGGGGTCCTCCCCTTTGTCTGAACTCATAGGGGGGTCCTTCCGCCCTAGGGGCCCCTCCGCTTTCTCAGGGAGGGCAGAGGTTGGAAGTGAAAGGGTGTGATGGTGGTGGTGGCCTGCCGGACACAACACAGGTTAACAGGCTCCAGTGCACACAGGCGCAGACACACTCAAACAGATACAGTCTGCATTTGTATAAACACACACTCAGACAGCTGCTGGGCTGTTTTGGGGGGTTAACAAGGTGTTTCCCTTGTGACCCTCTGCTGCTCATTAGCAATTACATGTGTGTTTCTAAGGAATGACATTTTTCCTTGTCCTGTCAATCCCTATGTCTCTATCTGCCCCCCCGGTGTGATTGACATGTCCGATCTCTGCTGGGCCTGTCAGAGGATAATTTCTCTGCTGTAACTACGGGGTGCTTTCATGTGTAGGACAGAAGACAAACCTTATCCCACTGGTCCTGTTGAGGATTCTGCCCGTAACTGCTCTGCAACTACAAAGGGGCCTTTAACTCTGAACATTTTCTCCCTGCTGTTTTTTGTATACTTTTGTTCATTTAAAGTTTTTGATCAGTTTTGTAACTCTGCAGTGAAATGTTCAGTCCAACAAATCCAATCTTTTTTTTAACTTTTGGAGCAAGTTTTGCCAACTTGCAAATAAGTCAGAGTTGCAGCACCTTGCAAAAGTAGTAATACCTCTCAAACTAGTATTTTCCCCTCAGAATTTCAGATGATAAATAAACAAAAATATATTACAATTCAGAATACTAGATTGTTCTAAAGTCTTTTACAAATAACAATCTATAAAAGGTCATCTGCATTTATTTGCAGTTCTGTAATACCTGTCAAATATGCCACAGTTGAACCTTTCAGCCTGGGCAAATACTGGAAGAAAAGTTGGTACTTGGAAGAGGCTGCGAAACACTTGATGTGATATTCCACAATGTATATCCAGAGGTAGATGCAATGCTTTGTATCAGATATGTCTCACTTCTGTCCCCAATGGACACCATTCTTCATGTCTTAGATGTGTCACTTCTCTAAGACAGTAGATTTGAATTCCTCAATGGCCTCCCAAGCATGTCATGAAGAAGGAGAAGCCCGATAATTAACTTTTCATTGGCTTCAGTCGGGTTGAACATACAGCACACTGACCCTTGAAGACATTTCTGGTTTAGATCTAAATATATGTGTACATATATATGTGTATATATATATATACCCAACTCCAACGGAACATTTGTGGCAAACCTCAAAAGTTACTTCTTCTAGGTGTTTTATCATCTAATATGACTGAACTTGAGCTACTTTGTTAGGAGGAATTGGTGAACATTATAATCATAACAATATGAAAACCTCTGACTGTTATTAGAAGGATTTTTATTAGAAGGGTTTTACAAAATATTGAATCATTAGCATCTGAATATTAGGGTCATTGGGGTCAATGTGTGTCGAGCTATCACATTAAATCCCTTTTCAATACAAACGTGATAAGTTCTATTAATAGGAACATCTTTACCATACACTGTGAGCTCTTCTGTAGGAGATGAATCATAAGCGTCTATCTCCTGTTTACATTCAGACGTCGCTAACACTGTCAGTTTCCATCTACCCGCCTTTCTTACTCTTCTCATTGTTTTTCATGAGCAGAATTTATGCAGAAGCTTTGTTTGACTGTATTTCTGAACCGTGACAATCACATTAACATCCACATGCTTATAGTTAAGCCACCCTACACAGTTTTGTTCCAGCTAGATATGGGGTATACCACGATGTGTTTAAGCCATACGGTAAAGGAAAAAAAGAGCCTCTCTCGATTAGGAGCAATGGCGCTTTTATCAACATTAGCTCTGCGGATCTCTTCCCCCAGTTATCGCTTTGACAAGTGCTCTCCATGGAGGAGGTGACAGCATGGAAGTGTGTGTTTGTTTGGGGATGTGCACGTTCAATATGTGTTTACGTTCATGTTTGAATATGGGAAGGTGACGCCAGGAGACTGCTCACAACAGACCCCCCTAACAGAACACCACTCAAGGCCTCCTCCTATTCTGTATGGCGTGGCAATCATTAAAATGATTTATTTAACCATTGGCCCAAGGCTGAGAGATTAGTGTGACAGGCCTATTTTATAATTTAAACCCCCACCAACAGGGGAAGTGCAATTCAGGCAGATGACACACATACAAGGAGCCCAGAGACGGCACACTCGTTCCAAGATCAGGATAGGGAAAAAACTGCCAACGGATGCACATCCCTCTCTTTCTACAGATTAAAGAGAGGCGAGGGTGGTTCGTCTGGAGTAAAAAACAGATGAGATTATAGCGGCTGCAATAATTTATCTTAAAATCCATATAAACTCCCAATAGATACATAGAGGGTTTCGGGAAGCAGTAGAGACTTAGTTTGGACGCAGTAAGCTGGGTGTGAGTTTCTCTAAGTCTCTGGGAGCATATTACACACTACAAGGGGAACACACCAACATAGATGCTTTTTGGATGACCCTGGATCACCCAAAAAAAGGGAGACTCATAGTGGGAGTAGAGCCAGGGGGTCGGGGTGAGTGAGAGGGCTTGCTGGAGAGACTTCAAAATATCTATTCTCATCATTCTGCATGGATCTGACCATTTTGATCTAGCAGCTGCGAGGCACTTGGTGCGTATGTGTGTGTTTGAGAGAGAGATATAGAGCAGAGAGGGGTTTACAAAAAATTTAGATAATTTGTCTTCTGATTAGATGAAGAATATCTTTGTAAGTTGACATGGGGATGAGAGTGGCTTTGCTTCAATTATCAGCTACCCAGATAGGATTCTGATATCAACGTTTTGAGATGTTTAAATGTCCAAATTCAGGAAGTCTCCATTGTATTTTATCCATGTCTTACACAAGTTCACTAATACACTGCATATTTTCCTCCAGAGTTTAGGCCCAGATGGATGGATGAATGATTATATAGATGATTAGATTGGATGTATTAATGGATGGATGGTGAACAAAGTAATGGAGGGGTGGCTTAAGACAATGCTGCAAGAAATACAATCTGGAAACAATTTTTTTTCCCTATACACTTTCAGACTGTGTAGAAAACCTAATATACTCTGAATGATATGGAGAGCATATATCTAAACAAAGCTTGTGTGATGTTGATTGTTGGGAAAAACAGACTCTTTACCAGCTGGGTTTACGTCTCACTCTCTTTATCGACACTCGTCTTATGCTCTCAGCGGACAACTTCCTCACTATCAAAGCCCTTAACCGCCGACAACTAGATCCATCCAATTAACAAAGCAAAGGTCACGACTAATCAATGCTACAGAACAAGCAAGGGAAGAGGATGGAGTTGCAGGAACAAGGAGTGTAGAGACAAAAAGATCTAATAAACTAAAAGAATCAGAGGTGTAAGATTTTATTCTCTCCCACCTTTATGTTAAACAAAGAAGGAGCTACGTCAGAGCACGAAAGATTTTCATTACCTTCATAACTGGAAGGGATGTCTATCAAAAAGAAAGGATTGAAATCGATTCAGTTAAAAACCTGGAAGAATTAATAATGTGGTTTAACACACATGGGAGGAGTTTTCATTTGCTTGAGAGGAGAGGAATGATGAAGAGGAGGCGTGGCTGAAGTTAAAGATTTAAGACGGAAAAGGAATGAAGATTCGAACTTTACCCTGTTTGCCCTCAATGTGCTAATGGACTTACCATTTAGTGCCACAAATGTATCTGTAGAGGAAAAGAAAAGAAAAGAAAGGAAACCTGTTATTTTGGGCAATAAAGGGAAGCTTATATGGTTTAAATTGATGGAAACCAATTACTTTTAAAGAAATTCAGAGTGGGTTGGGAGCTCAATATTCTCTTTCCACCCAATCAAAGAGAATTTATCAGGCCTCTACGACTGATGAAGGTACAAGGATCTGGGTTAGCGCTCAAACACAAAAAGGAATGCCAAGGAGAAATTTATTGCCGTTATTTATGGAGTTATTCACGAGATTAAGTCAATATCAAATGCGTTTTGAAGATTCGGGAGAATGAGTAGGGGAATCACATTTACAATTCCTAACACTTACAGTGCTTTAGACCTAAAAAGATGAAATATACTATCTTAAAGTGAAAGAAAGCCTGCCATTCAAGAATAAAGTCTTGCTTTGTACTTTCAAAAAAATAGTCCCCGTGACTTTTCACATCTACAAACTCAGCATGCTGTTGAATTGCTTGAGTTTTTGAGGAAATTCTTAAGATATAACCCTGTGTTAACCCAATGGGACACAACACTCTATTGACTAGGGGGACCGGAGAAACAGCAGGGAAAGGAGACAAGAGGACAAGAGCTGAAAGGGACAGATGGATGGAAGAGGCTTGAAAGAGAAAATTGTAGGGCATGAACAGACGGGAGAGGAAAAAAAGGTGATGGTAGCAAAGGAGGAAGTGACAAGCAGAGAGGTGGGTGGTGGTGGTGGGGGAGCAGAGGTAGCACAGAAAAGAGAAGACCTGGTGATGGTGAGATGGAAAAGAGGAGGGAAGATAATAGTTTAGAAGCCGTGCTTACTTTGGCAGTCTCCCAGGCCCTCTGTGTTACCATGCTCCACGTCCTGCTCGAAGGCTGATCTGCAGGGAACAGAGACATTGGGGTCAGTGGTGGAAAACAAGACCGGCTGTCTATGCATGCTCGCCACACCAAACGAAGCTATGGGAAAGCTATCACAGAGATACCACCAGGGATAGCAGACGCTGGAAAGTCAGTGTAAGCTGCAGAAAGCCCTATGCTGCACTGAAAGCCAAGAACACCTGACAGGCACCCTGGAGACCTGAATCAGTGGTAATCCAGGCAAGCTAGAACAGGGGATGTTCTTAGGAGTGTTCAAAATGGTATTACTCAATGATTTAAGGTGTTGCTGGCTAATATTTTGCTTGTGGTTTTATGGGAGAGATGTAGATAATACAGAACCTTATAGTACATTCCATGCAAACATGGATCCCCATGGAACATGGAAGCCTAAAGGAAGCCTAAAGGACTTTGTAAGCTAACATTGGTGACTTAAATTTGGTAAAAAGCTCACCGACCACAGTTTGATTAATGCTACGGGACATTGAGATTTCACACCCTTGCCATTCTTATCCGCATATATCTTTCAAGGTCCTCAAGATACACCAAATCAAGCTCCTATGAGACCGTTCCCGCTGCAGTATAATACAGCTATAAATCAAATTTAATTTAACATTAACAAAAGCCAATAATAAATAACAAATCACCATGTGTTGGTCGAAAGCTTTTCTGCTGCATTGGTTTAGACTGAGCAGGTGGAAATCAGTTTTCTAGTCCAACAAAGCCAACAATGGCAAACAAGACGTACCTCATCCACTTTGAGAGTTGTAAAATCTATGTACTTCGTCACAGCTTGATTCAATCACACCACAAACCTACCCAAACCTTTAGCAATCATCAAAAACCACCTTTCAGTAGATGAGTAGTTCGAGGAACATCATAACATTGGTGTGGGAGCACAACAAACAAATACGTTCATAACCAATAATATGGAGGGGAATGAGAGATTCACTAGATGGGCAGAGGGAGAACACTAAAACAAAGTTATGTGATTTTCGCCATGCAGACGCAACAATGCACTGAATTTTTTTCTCTTTTCTTTTTCTTTTTTTAATTATTATTATTATTTTTTTTTACTGTTATCTGTTTATGGCATACTTGGTGAGAACCAAAGAAAGAATTTCACTGTACAAGGAAACTTGTTTCTCTATTGTGCACATGAGTGAATCTTTGAATCTTGAATTTTAGCAATTTGGTATGACCATGCAGACCACTCTGAGCAGTGGCTATCTCCACAATAGCTTAACATAGGAAGATGAGTAGAAACCTTTACATATATCACATTAAAACAAAAAATGCTTTATACATAAAAAAACTGCTGGGTGAATGTTATTTTCATATCTTTCACTATTTATGCTAAATTAAGCATCCCAGTTCTTCTGCTTTCAGTTTTGTATCCAATCTAAAAACATGAGAGCACTATCAATTTTCATAAACTCTTAACAAGAAGTAATAAAAAGCCTACCTCCCACTATATTTTCATTGGTGTTTCACATTGTTCAGTGTTTGCCTATCTATGCTCAATCTGACTTTATCTAGCTTCAGCAGCATTGTGAGTGTGTAGTTACAATCACATGGGCCAAGAGGAAAGCAGTGGAGGGTAACTGTGCTTGAGGGCCATCATATTACACACAGTAAGAGAGTTTGGGATATGATATTTTCTGTTGCTGTCTACAGTGAGACCTGTTCCATCCCTGAAAGACCACCAAGCAAGCTGTAAGGATATCAGTGAAACAGAGCGAACCAAGTGTCAACCAGGATCACAGTCACGCATGGCAGTTTTTTCACGGCCCACCTCGACTCCTTCCTCTACTCTCCTCCTCTTTGGTCTGTCCACCCGTCTCTCATCTTCCTCACCCTCCACTGGTCACAATTATAGCATAAAGGGGACTATTTTCCAAAACACCAAACAACAAAAATGTAGAACTCACAAGCTCAAGTGATTTTTGTGACACAATCTAGACCTTTATACCTGGTTAAAGAGAGCCTAGGACACAACACTGAAACCGTGTAAGAAACCAAGGAAAGAATAACATGTTCTGGTATTCATGCAAATACCGCAAATATCACCAACAACATACAGGTAGGAAAATGAAAACATCTCTGATACTAATAGGCCTCATTACAAAAAACTTGGACCTTAAAACACAACAAAAATGTAATGCACGACAGAACAACAATTTGGTTTTTAGACTCAAACATCTGAAACAATGTTTTCAGCTTCTTTGGGTCAAAACCTTATGGAAGCATCTTTGGATGCAATTATTGCAGTTGCATGGACTTGAACTGGGGCATTCTCACACATTAAAATAATTTAAACCGTTCTGCTGTAGCTTTAGTTCTATGTTTAGTTTTACTGTCCAACTAGAAGATAAACCTTCACCACAGTCTCATGTCTTTTAGGCCTCTAAAGGGTCCTAGGATTGCCCAGCTCTATCCATCTTTCCATTAAATGTTGATCAAAAAACAGTCATCCTACCACCAACATGTTTTCTGATGGGATGGCGTTCAAGGTAAAGTGCAGTGCTCTATTCTCTTTGGTTTTAATCTTCTTGTAGCCTCCGGTTTCCGTGCTTCCTCCCTTGTGATTATTACTGTTGTTATTTTGTCTGTTAGTTTATTTCCCCCTTCCCGTGTTCTTTAGCTGGTTTTGATTGTTTTGTTTATTCACATTTGTAGTTCCTGCGTCTCGCTTCGGTGCACTGTTTGTTTACGTTCCGCGTCTCAGTTCTGTTTGTTTACGTTCCGTCTCCGCGTTGTTCCTGTTCCGTTTCCGCTTGCCCTGTTTCGGTTCATGTTCTGGTCATTATCCTACCCCAAAATAAATTATTCCTTCTCGCAATCCCACCTCTGCTCGAGTCATTGATCGCATTACCTGAAAATTTGCAGTATCCTTGCTTCTTATCAGAGGCTTCAGTTGATCTATTAATCTGATTTTCTTATCCGTCTCCATCATAAACACATACCAAAGACAGAGTTATAAAACTAACAGCATAGATTCAGTCAAAGCACGGCTAGTATCTGACAATTGCTCAACACAGGCATCACCACTTTGTTCTGCTCTGGCTTGGGCTGTGCATTCCCAACAGCCTTGTTGTCATGGTTCCCTGCGTAGTTTGGTTTTTACATTACAGACTGTGGTCGGATGCAGCTTACATGACTTAAATCCCACTGGATTCGAGATGAAGTAACGATGAGCATTTGGTTTACGGATGTGCCGTCTAGGCTTTGCTTGGCACATATAAAGAGTGAATGATCCTCAGTATGAACCCTCAGTTAAGGAGGTCAAGCCCACAGTGGCTGCATTATAGCTACAGTAATGCACTGTGTTTGAATGCGACACTGTAGGCATTCCGTTCAGGGTTAAGAGCCCACTGCAACCAGTGTAATACATATTTAAATCAAATTGGAGATGCGCTCAACATAGCTGGAGGGAACCAGGAATAGTGTTTATTATTTATCACCTAGCATCAGATATGATCATTATACAAGATGAGAGGTTGTATGGAGGGGATTTGGTTGCTAAAATGTGGGTCAGGCATAATGGCTTTAATTATTCATATCAGAGGTTAACTGGAAAGAAGGGAATATACTGTACATACAGAGTGACGTGAGTATGCAAATCAGTCTCTTAAAGCTGTCATTTACCTTTTTAATTTATAGCTTTCACTTCATCGGGTCTCAAAGGAGCATATGGACCCACATTACCGGAGTCTGTTCATCAGGCTGATTACGGCAACACAACCGTGTAGCTATTTTACAAATACCGACCCTTCAGAATCAGGTGCAATTATATGCATGAAAAAAAGGGGTTGACTAGGCACTATATTGCAAAAGACTAAAGCACAAGCTGTTTGCAGGCAGTAGGTATAAGAGGCTGAACTACACATGGGAAGGCTGGCATGCTACCATTGGGGCCAGATGGAAGAAGTAAAGGAGGGGAGACTTGCAAGAGAGGAAGAGTGTGTTGGAGGAAAATAGGAGGATATAAATAGATACACAGGCAGGAATGTAAATAAGCAGGTAAGACAAGATATATGGAAGGAAAAAACTAATTAGACCCCTTTAACAACAGATCCCACCAGAATACATTCTTTTTTATCTGCTGATTTAAAATATTCTAAGGTAAACTTGGACTGCAATGAGCTCCTCGTATTAAAAGGACACAATAATATTGTTACCATTAACTTGCTGTGTAACCTTGTTTTCAGTAAAAGCATGTTTTAGAGACTTCTTGATACGTATGAAGTTTTGACAGACGAGTAATGCACCAGACCAGGTCTTGGTAAAAGTGAAGAATGCTATCAGGTTCACACCACTAACTCCAGTTCTCACTTTAAACACTGAATTTAACAACAGTCACAAAAAGCCTGTGTCCAACATATTAAGAAGAGTTTAGAGGAAGTGCATTTTACATAAAAACTGATTTCAGATTTGGCAATGAAGATTACTTTTGCATAAATTTGACAAGAAGCTTAAAGAGGTCTCCATACTGCATGATAAAATTAAAAGAATTATGACTATGGAGCAGTTCCAGACATCATACTTGGTATTAACAAAATCTTTTATTCTACTTGTAAAAAGACAAAAAAGAATCCTTCTTTTTATGTCTTGGTATTAGAACAACCATAGAATTAGACAAGCATAAAAACTGCTTAACACATTGTGATCAAATCTCAGATGGATTATTCTAAATGGAAGCACAGAGGGAATGTACATACCACTGAATAAACATTATGCCAACTTTTGATCCAATCTTCCTCTTCCAACAGTGTTAACGATTATGTTGATGTCTCAAAAGATTATCCTATGAAATATTCTTGCTTTGTGTAGTGTATTAAGAACATAATCTGCTCTGAAGGAACTCAGACCAACTCGAAACCTCAAATTGAGGGTATGTTGGGTTCTGAACTTTGAGTTCTGACCCTTTATTTTTTTTTAAGTTTTATGTCCTTCTTCTGTTCAGATGATTTGCCTGTTTTTTGTACCAAGTGCACTTTGTTTAAACAATTTGTAAAACCCTTAATTTGTCAATGAAAATCATAAATGGGCATTTTTTATCAATTTGTTTTGTTTTGTTCAGCTAAAATCTTGTACAGTATCTTGACCATCGAAGTAATGTCCGCTCTTAATGCTTGTGTCCTGGATCCTCCAGCAAAGTGGAAACTCTGTCAGAATCGTCACAAGAATAATGGTCGGGTTGGAAATTTCTGTTGGTTTATGCGTGTTGTGTGTTTATGTTGCTCATTAGCATGCAAGACCGTTCTGAAGGAGAGGAATCACACCCATTCAACATCAAAAAGCCAGTTGAGCTGCAGCCCCTTTTATGACTTTGTCTGCAAAATGTTTTTCCCACCGCAGACTTTCTCAGGCTGTTTGTTCAGAAAGTATTATCTAGTTCTGTGTCATAACTACAGCCACAAAATTATAGTTGCAGCAACCATCAGACTTTCACCAGCGCTGTTGCCAACCTCAGACGTTGGGCAAACAACTTTTTCCTTCAATACTCTTTCCTACAGCCCCGATGCTGCAGGCAGCTGCATTCATGCATGATAAAACTAAACAAATTGACAGTGGGATGGCAAGTATCACAATATATCTGACCAGGTCCAGAGGTCTGGTGTAGGTCAAACTGATGATTTGGAAGAATCATAAAAACTGATACTCAAAAGCCACAGTTGTTGTTTTAATGCAGAAAGGGGATGTTAAATTTAGCAACATGTGAAAATCCTTATTTCTTAAGAAGATAGAACTCAAGTAAAAGCATAAAAGTATTACAAATTATTTATATTAATAATTAGATTTTTAAATAAATAGCTAGAATATAATAATAGAAATCAACAAAGCTTTATACTCCACTATAAAAGGCAACAGAAAGCATTTTTAAGTACATTTTGTTAATTTATATTACATTCAAAATATGTGATATCTAAATGTGTTGGATAGATTTATTTTGGTGAAAACATTTAATTTAAAGATTTCACAGTATTTAAAACATTTCCAGCAAGCCTGTAGAAAAGAAATATCAAGGTTCAACACTGAATTTAGCCTTTTTTTAATTTAGCCTTTTATTTAACATTATGCACATTAAAATGCACACATAAGAGTGACGTGGAGTAGATCACCTTGGTATGGAAATAAAGGAGATCCACTTACCACTCATATTAACTTAACACTGTTTTTACACACAGTATGCCATCAATGAGCAACATGTGTGTTAACCAAAGAGGATCACTGACTAATTTATCATTTTTTATCAGCTTGTTATATTCCCTATTTGTATCTATAGGATCCATATTCAGTGCAATAGGTCAACTTCCAACTTAATTAACTGAATATTTTTATGTTTTTTTAGGGCGATGCAAAAATACTGTTAAAATACTAATGATTACAGAATCCCCAATAATAGATTTCCTGGCTGATAGTTATTTTATGACAGTTTGAATTTCCACTGATTACTTGAATATTTGACCTGCCAATCACCAGTCAGTGCCAATTAGTTTGCGGGTTTTCATTAATAATACTTTAGAATATTATCATTAACAACACAAAGTGCTACTTCTAAGTTAATACTTTAATTTTGTGATATCATCAAATGTAAAATCTAAAAACTAACAAATCCCCATCTCTTTTATAAACTGTAGGTTATGTCCAAAATGATGCAACTGTCATGTTTCTTAATTGCAGATCGTTATAATATACATTGTCCCAATGGTCCATACCCAGTTTCTAGAAATCATTACAGATCGGAGGCAAAGTTATTGGATATTTTTGTTGAGCTCTGTAATAATTCTGAAAGTGCTTTTTTGTGCTTTTCAAAATTGGACAACCCTTCTTTAACTTATTTTTACTTACTTGAGGTTGACAGTCACCTGCCGGCAGGCACCTTCTGACACCCAGCCACAGTATGGGTCCCTGGAAGCTATACAAGATCTGAAAGACATTCACTTCATTAACATAGCATCCTTTACAACCTAGAATTGTATTAAAAAAAAATCATTATTTTGAGCAGACATGATTTTTGGGTGAAATTCCAACATACTTCTTGCATCGTCCATGCCTTTCACATCGAGACAACGGCACTTTGACCACACAGGAGGTGAAAGCTACCCACAGAGTGTTACCCTTGCTGTCTATCTCCAACCCAATGATGCGCTTGTCTTCCACACCATCTATGCTGCACCTGTAAAAGGTTAGGGTCAAATGCAATTTTTAAAACTTTGCTCTGTATCTGATCACATAGAAAAGACCAAATGAAGGTTTAGGACATGACGATAAGATTAAGATCAGATTTAGGGGTTGGTTTCAAGAATAAAGTACACAGATTAAGATGAAGCAGACAGACGAACTGTGGGGTCAGCAAGAAAATGGATAATGCTTGCTGAGTGCACACTAGGTCAGGAGCAGAGTGGGAGATAAAGAGGGATAAGAACAACAGTGATACTGATATAAGATAAACAGACAGATGGGCGCTGTGAGCAGTCAGCAGCACTTAAGTGTAAAATCCACCAATAGTAACTCAACCCACTCCACACGCGGCCACCTCTCCACCCCCGTTAGTCGACTTTGTCTCCACAGCCCTGCTGGAGTACACTTTAATCCCTCCGGGGTGTGTCGAGCATCCTTCTATCCAGTCTTTCCCTTCGTCCTGCTATCCTGCTTTTGGGATTTAATCTCCTGTTCACAGAGCTCTGGTCTTGCATTATCGTTCGCAATTAGGGCTTAGAGTCCATCTACACTGGGTAATGCACAACAATCAGGCCTATGCTGATCCAGCCGCCCAGGCAGGGAGGCAAAGTGACTTACTGTACACGACTGAAGCCAGATGGCTAGCAGCCGGCAAATGCTCTGCAGTAGCCAATATGAGCTTGGGGATGGGCAGCTACTTGGAAGAGGGGAGAAGGAGACACAAAATCAAGGGAGGACCTTTATCTTCTTCACATCGCAGTCTCTGCATGCAAAATGTTTCATACCTTCTCACAACCTTAAATTTTAGTGCATTTGTGTGGGGCTTGAAATTATTAATCAACACAAAGGAATGCATAACTGTGAAGAAGAATATACGGTAAAAATGTGTGGATAATATGCTTAGCTTTTGTATATATTCCTTTTTTTGATTCAATAATTTGAATAATAAGGTAATTTTCCTTTGCATAACATCTTAACCAGTTCTAAAAGATTTAAGAGAACCCAAAACATCAACATAATATTATGTGGACGCTGCCGAGGTGGCAACCAGTTGCAGCAGTTCTGGCTCATTTTTTCTTTACTTTACCTCTATTTTTTTTACTTTCTCTCTTTTTTTGTGTTTCACTGCTATTATTGCAAAATGGACACTACTTGTTTCTCTCTGTACGACCCAACTGGAGATCCCGTGCTGAGCTGGGCACCGATAGAAGACCAGGGAGGGGAAAGCCAACGACAAGAAAAAACTGGAGGAACAGCTACTGCAGAACCATTTCACTGGAGTTTGGAAAGGCCTGAAAACCATCTCTGGCCACAAGAAGCCTGAATCCCAGGTGGGGGGGACCAGACATGGGTGAATGAGCTAAATAGGTTCTTCAATATATTTGATCAATCACCTGTCCCTCCCCCTACACAAACACCTCTGCAAACACTCCATACATGCTTCCCTTCCCCAACTTTCACACATACCCCCTTCCTAACATAGCCACCCCACAATGGCTCATCTGCTGGGACCTCTAACCACCCATTCACACATTCCACCACTCAGTCCCCCTGCTCCAATAAGTCCTTTACAAAAAATCAAGGCAGATCAGCTGTGCGGGCACAGTCGAACACATGTTCAACATGAGCCTGAAACTAGAGAGACCTAAGGACCTCACAGTTACAGGCCGGTAGCACAGACATTTCATCTGATGTAGACACTGCAGAGGCTGGTCCTTAACCACCTCCGGCTCCTGGTGAGACCATACAGGGACCCTCTTCTGTTTGCCTACCAGCCTGGTGTAGGTGTGGATGATGCTGTCATCTATCTTCTGGACAGAGCTCTTCCTTACCTGTTGCTAGCAGGAAAGCTACCGTAATGACGCAGCTTTCTGGCCAGCAACAGTGTGTGGAAAAACAAACGGTTCTTTGACGGTTCGCAATTGGAACCAGCCGCAAACCGACTCTAGCACAAGGTCGGAACCAGCCTTTGGTGGAAAAGGGGTAAAGGTGGTCAGCAGCAGAGGGCTGCCTCAGGGAACAGTCCTGGCACCGTTCCTCTTCACCCTCTACACGGCTGACTTCATTAACAGTGCACCGAACTCTTACCCCCAAAACTTTTCTGATGACTCAGACATTGTCGGCCTCATAACTAATAAGAAGGGCATAGAGTACAGAGAAGTAATTCAGGACTTTGTGAACAGGTGTCTGCAGAACTACCTCCAGATAAATGTGGGGAAGACCAAAGAACTGGTGCTGGATTTCCGTCCGTGAACTTCCAGGGTATGGAAATTGAGAGAGTGGACTCTTATAAGTACCTGGGTGTTCACCTAAAATACAAACTGGACTGATCAATTAACACCACTGCTCTCTACAGGAAAGGCCAGGGCAGACTCTACCTGCTGAGGAAAGTGAGGTCATTTGGAGTGTAGGGAACAGTACTGAGGACCTTCTTTGACATAATGGTGGCATCTGCTATTTTTTAAGGAGTGGTCGGCTGGGGCGGAGGCATCTCGACGGTAGACAAGAAGAGACCGGACAAACTCATTAAGAGGGCCAGCTCTGTCCTTGGAATCCCTCTAGACCCAGTGCAGGTGGTGGGGGAAAGGAGGATGTTAGCCAAGCTGACATCCATACTGGACAACAACTCCCACCCTACGCAACTCTGGCAGCACTGGGCAGCTCCTTCAGCTACAGGATGCTGCACCCCAAGTGTGTGAAGGAGTGTTATTGGTGGCCCTTCCTTCCTGCTGCGGTCAGACTTAAGAACCAGCACTGCTCCCAGCTGACAAACAGACACATAACGGACAAACTCGCACACTAAACCACTACACACTAAAGAAAAGCAAAAACAGAGCTGAGTAATATAAATAAGTACAATAAGGTGGCAATGTGCAATTAAATCTGTTTTGTTTATTTAAATATGATTTTTCAAATAAAAACATACACTGACATAAATTTAAAAAGCAAAGCATTTTCCGTATAGATGTCCATAGAATTTTGCCGGAAGGAAATTAGGGTAATAGGGCTCCTTCTGCCTCAATCACCAGTGCTGACATAGAAAGTTAATACCATGTTCTACCTGCAGTTAGGTGTCCACACAAAATCCTTTCTAGGGCTTCAAACAACCCCTCAGACATACTTTCATTCTAACCATACTCTAACTCTTCAGACTGTTTTCTCTCTAATATGTCCCTCCACTCATCCATTTCCTCTCAACCAAATATTTGCTCTGGCAGGACTGCACTGCATCAGTACTCTGCTTACCGTTCTGTGCAAAGTTCAGGGTTAGAAATTCTAATCTGTATGACACAAACCTACAAAGATGTGATAAATTAGCGACTGATCTGATGCTGGCTCTGAAGACAAACGTAGCCCTCCGCCTGAGCATGTGTGTGCGTGTTTCCTTTAATCAGCCGGTATTTCAGAAACAGCTCGAATCCACTGTGGTTGGGAACCGCATTCCAATGCTATCCAGAGCTTTAGTGTCTGTGTCTTTAATTTAGAAGCTGTGGTTGGGCAAAGTGTAACTTGATAAAACTCCTTTAAATGATAGAGTAGGCATCTGGGTGACTGGCTTCACTTCAGAGCTTGGGTCGGGGTAACTGGGGGGTAGCGGTAGAGCTGGTGGGTTGGCTGACTTAATTCATGGTAGAACAGCAGAATGAAACACTTCTGAATCACTTTACACACATAACGATAGATTGGGGGAAAAATGATCTTCCTTTGTTTGTGGCAACTGTATCCATGTGTCCTTTTATTAGGCACACATGCTCGCATAGTTACGTACTTGTCAGGGTTGTAGACGTTGAGCTCCTCAAGGAACAGGCTGTCGTTGAGAAAGCCTTTGTTCATTTTGACAAGGAATTTCAGGACAATGCCCTTCTCGGATCCCAGGAACACGACCGTGTGGTTCCTGTGGGGTCCCGCCTTGTTGTCCACCACAATACGCGTCAGGCGATACCTGGAAATAGGATTACAGAGGAAAGTACATCAACCAATCAGGTGGTTTGTTAGTGCAACTTGTAAAACATCAGGTGACCAATACATAACGTGGATTGGCAGAGTAATAAATATTGACGTAAATCAGGTAAAAGTTTTTAAGTAAGTTCCAGATAATAACTAGAAAGGTTATTTATTTAATCACTTAATGGGCTTCCCATTGTGTATATCAAGTGTCTAAAGGAGACAGCAGAGCACCAGGGAGTTTTCATCTCGTTAATTAAATGTTTATATTAATTAGACTGTAATAATGCATGTATGAGGTTAAAATGAATACAAGCACACATTTGTTTCTGACCTATAGCTAAAGTTAAGAGTCTTTGACTTTTACACCACTTCCATTAAGACTGCTCACATGAAACAAAAATAAGGAACAGCTTCAGCAATACCCCCCTTTAGTTATATTACTCCAAATATCTGGTTTTAAGTTCAGTGTCAAATACATTTATAAAGCTAAGAAAAAGAAAAAAAAGATTTTGGATATCTGCAATGTTTTTGAAGCGTTATTTTTTTCTGTGGTGTGAAAATCTATACAACATCAAATCCTATTTGTTGTATAGTTCCTTATATTTTATATATTATTTAAATTTGCTATCAGGGTGTAAATTGGACCGGGGGATTAGAATTACGTCCCACTTGATGTACCACATGTGATGCGATGACAAATAAAATTCCTTGATTCCTTGATTCCTTGAAATGCACATATAACCTACAGATAAAGCAGTTGCTTTTAAAATATTGTAGATATGAGTAATACCTTCAATCACGTTATACTTTAAAAATTGTTAGTTTACACTAATAAAGATTTACTCGAGTTGAGTTGCCAGAACCTTAAAACTATAAGAATGATGGCATGTCCTTCATTGGAAATAAATTTGACTAGCAACCATAACAGTAAGGAACTTCATTTTAATGCAGTTGACAACAACCTTGATCCTAATACACATGCAATATTCAACTGTGTATCAAAAATCAAAATTGATGCATCTATTTCAAAGAATGTGAAAGTACTTGAATACTCCTTAGTGTTTTATTTTAGTCCTCCCCTTATGTGACATAGCTTTTGTGTAGGCGGGTTGTTCCATTTCAATCTCCCCACATGCTTTTCGGGGATTAGGGTTATTGTGAATTAAAAAAAGATAAACTGAATGATAGACTGAAGTGGACTATATTTTACTGGTTTTTAATTACACATGTTTTTAGAGTGCATGAAGTTGACATCTGTTAAGATTAAGGGTATTGAAGGTAACATAATGTAACTCAATCTGGAAGAACTAATGAACCATTCGAGTATCAAATTGCTCAGAGCAAGATTTACACCATCAAGGAAAAAGGCACAGGTTACCCATTGGATTTGGCCTTACTGTCGTTGTGGCATCTATTTTCTGTGAAGCCTGAGGTTATTCTGTTTGGCTAATATGTTAGGGAATTGTTGCTAACTGGATTTAAGGAAGTTTCAAGATGGAAGCTTCAAAAACACAGTTTAAGGGTTTAGGGGTTAATAGACATAGATTGGATTTAAAGATTACAGATGAGAGTTTATCCGGAAATCTGGGAAGTCCACTATTACTGTCATTAATTTGGACTGAGTGTTCCTCATGTAAAATCAGATTCAAAGAGTTGCACTTAAAACTTTAAAAAAATAATATTAAATTTTATTTTTTGCTGCATTTTGGCGATAATGTCACAAAGCTTCCCAGTAGAAATGGCTTCATTCATTTCACAATACCAAAATTTTTTTGTTATACTTTAAATTTACATATAATCTGTTTCATTCCAAGGGGTGTGAAATTGCCATTTTAACTTCAAATAATACAGGCATAGTGAATAAGGCTATGTCTGACTCTCCTATTTAGATCCCGATAACAAAAATCACATCAAGTGTAATAGTTCAGTGACCCTGCCCCCCAGCTGAGCACCCTGCCACAGCACAGCACATGTCTAACACACACAAAAAAAGCTTTTTCACATTGTGCAAAAAGCCTATACTTGATATTTTGCCGTGCTCTGGGGTGTGACAAGGATAAAATCCTATACTGATTTAATTTCCAGATGAGTTCAGCTAAAAAATTGTATTCTTTGATAAAACCACAACAGCCATTTTTAGATCCACTCCACATGCCTTTGTGATACGTTTAAAACTTATATAATGCTTTGAGCAACTGGCCTGCATGTTAATCAGCATGTTCTGCTGATAGAGGTGATATTTTAAAACAGAAAAGCTAACGAGCAGTTTGATCCTAAGCTATTGATACTGTAATGGTAAAAACACAGAATCTTATGAGTCTCAGGGGAATAAAAAAAAGATTAATAACCAAACAATCTTTAGCAATGGCTTGGGAAGATGAAGGTCTATCAACTGAGTTTTGTTATTGATATTTCAGGCTATCCAACTCCCTAAGCCCAGAAAAGCTGCAGGTAAGACTCGAATACAAACTAAGAAGATCAACTTAAAAATATAATGTTGCCATTAAATATATACTCTAGTGTTTCAGTCAAGTCTTAACATTTTATAAGGGTTTTCCTACCAAACCAGTACCAGATCTAAATGGTACTATCTTGGTATCAACTCTTTGCTTGACCGCGAAAAACAATGCATTTGTTTTTGATTTAAAGCAGTACAATGAAAGGTAAGATCAACTCTTCATGTGCAGGTTCAATGTTGGTAGACAGTCTGGAAAAACCTGGAAAGTCATTTCAACATTTTGAAGGTCTGGATTAGTTTTGAAAGTCTAAAAATACAATTTTTATTAACATTTGGAAAGGGTTTGTTCCATTTCCAAATGTTTACAGGTTCCATCCATCGATACTTTTATATTGTAAAATGCACTAAAAAAGGTTTGGAAATTAGAGACTGGAAAGGTTGATCGTTCTGACATAAAAAAAGTGTAGTGGGTGTTGTTAAAATTTCTTCTTAAATTTTAGACATGCAACCGCATACATACTGTAATCACAGTATCAATGCCTGTAATATTTAAAAGACTGTTTGGAGGGCAATTACTGATTATTCAGAGTGTTACTGTACAAACATTTTTCATGCATTTTATATTAAATATTAAGCAAGTTGGTCAGGGTCCCACAAAAATTCGCAAGATTTTCCAATTTTGAGCAGGCCTACATATACTGTTTAAATAGGTTTTTTGAATGCCGGTTGTGGCACAATTTTTATAAACACCATCAGGCTTATTTTAATAAATGATCAAAAATGTTGTTACAAAAAACAGCCGCTGTAAATTATGCGGGTGATGTTAAAATGTCCGTCTGCTGGAGATGACGAGACAACAACGTCATAGTATCAGTGATTAATGGGAAGTGGTAACATAACTTCAAACCCAGTTGACATCTTCCTCAATTGAGAATAAAGCGGTTCCTTATATTTGTTTGAGTTAGATTTAACCCTGTGCATAGCTTGCATACGTCTTCAGCCACAGTCCAGTTCCAGAGTGTAAGGGGAAAAAGTCACACAAACTAAAAAGAAGTTTGAGCTTTGATGTAATCTCTTAGGAAGTTTTTAGCCAAAAACATTTCTTTAATAATGCGTTACATATGTCTTGAATTAAGTAAGGATCAAGATAAACACCAGCAAGCATCTTAAATATTCACTCCGACAATTACTACACGGTCGTGCAGGGAGAAAGATAGTACGGTCTGAATTAGTGTTTTCTCCACTCCAAGAAAAATAGATCAGTTTGTGATGGAGCACTTCTGTCTTTTAATGAGTCTAACTCTCGAAGCAGCACTTCAGATAATTTCTGGCCTGGGCTGAAGAGGCTCCTCTGACGACGGCAGGCTTTTGGACTGGGAGGCACTTACCGCACCATGGTCTTGAGAAACCAGGGCCTGTGAGTGATAGAGGGCACAGCCTCGTCCATCAGGGGATGCATCTTGATGAAGTTGAGTGTGTCGTCGGGGAACTCATTGGATACCTTGTACCTCTCCATGGATGGAGTACCGGCACAGCTGCCAGGTCTGCAAATGAGTTCGAGGGAAAGGAAAGTACAAAATATTGAGAAAAAGGGGAGGAAAACTGCCTAATGGAAGAAACGTGAAAATGAAAAAAACACATTAAACCAAGAGGCCCCTAGAGGATAAAAAGTTCATTTCCTTAAAATCAATAAGAGCAAAGCCACAAATGACCAAACATTTATTCCTAGAGCCTTTGGTAAAACAGGAGGACACATGCTTTCTTCTTTTCGGAGTTTGGGGTAATAAGCTGAGACGTTCTATCAGTGTGATCCGTTTACAGGCAGCTGGTAAAAGAGAAGCTGCTTTTGATGACGTATCCTCTTTGCAGCCATTTCACCTCAGAGCGCTTGTAGAAACTCTTTATAGTGTGCTCTTTGATGCCCTTTTACAGCACATAATACACACCAGGTCCCCGAAATGTCAGACAGCTGGCCTTGCACTGTAAATATGTAAGGAGCAAGGATCAAAATATACATTTGTGCCTCCTCCAGAGAGATGTATATCATTTTTGGGATGTGCAAATGTGGACATACTGGTAAAAAGATTTCAGTCAGGTTTGCACTCAAAATCCCCTCATGAAGGAATGTGGCTTGACTAGCTGATGCAGCCTACTTCTAACCTCCCAGAAAATGGAGAATAAATCTGAAATAACTCATTATTCTGCAATGTGAAAGCTAGTTAGAAAATTAGAATTTTCCAATGTTTAGCTTAACTCGCCCACAGGCAGCATAGCTATGCAGTGACCGGTCGTGCTAATTTACAGAGTCGAGTTTATTCAGTATGATAGGAAGCAAAAAAAAATAAAATTGTCCAGACGAAACACTCTTTCTTAAAAAGAAAATGGTTAATTGTTCAGATTGTAACAACAGAAAGTAAGACTTGTACAACATTCCTGGATTGATAGAGATTTTTAAATTTATCATGGTACATAAAAAATATTGAAGCATGGTTTGGGAATCTGATTAGGATCCTCATTCCCTAGGGAAGAAGTTACAGAACCTTTAAGCTCCCAACGCACAAGATACAATCTATTATCACCACATGAGTACAGTAGCCTGTTGCCTAAGTCATTAAAAATTACTACAATGAAAAGACAAAAACGCTTGTTGCATTTATCCATGTTTAAGTACCATGTTTTTATCTCAATAGAATAAACTTGCTTTACTAAAAATGCAACAATGATGCTTTTTGTCGTTAATACCCATTTACGATTTTTGAGATGTGACTAGCAAATTTAGTTCTTTCATTCTATGCAAGCGAGTGTAGAACATAAAAGAACAGAAACGTTTGCTGCAAGGTCCTTAAACAAGACAGCTGTTTTTAATCCAACAGAAAACAAAGATGAATTACAATATTATGTTCACTAATGCATCGGACTTTCAAAAAAATATTTAATCTCTATATATTTTGTATTTTAGTTTATTTTCACAGGCTGCATGGTGGCAGTTTGAAGCACTATTGCCTTTTAGCAAGAAGGTTATGTGGTCTTTCCACATTAACTTTGCATGTTTTCCCTGAAGATGTGTTAGTTCTCTCCGTGTACTTTTCTTGCCACAGTCAAAAAACATGAAGGTTAAGTTAATTGGTCTCTCTAAATTGCCTTCGGATGTGAGTGTTTGCTTGCATGGCGGCCTATCCAAAGTTTGGCTTTCGCTCAATGATTACTACTTCCTAAAAAGAAGATAATAGACCTTAATCAAAACAAGTAGATTGAAGATTAAAAACAACCAAAGTTGGGAAACTGTCCACAAAGCTTTAAACGGTGCAGTACCAGTAAAACCCCTAGATTAAAGTGGATTCACCAAACTGTAAGGCCAGTACATGACCTCAAACAAAGTTACAGAAGAATATCTGCTGTAAGGCTACAGGGTATGTGAACAGGCATAAATATGGACAGCAGAATGGAAACAGACATGTTTTAAATATGAAAATGTGCAAATGATTGAGTCTGGTAGAGAAGCACATGGAGGAACAGACTGCCACAGGACCAGACCTTGGTGGCATTGTTACAACTCTCCATCTGCTTGCCTGTAGATAAAAAGGGTCTGAACACAGCACAGAACAGAGATTTAATCAATCCTATCAATTACTGCTGTAGGTAAGCGTAAGCATGTCTGCTTCAAGAAATGTCTGACCTCACTGAACACAAGTTATATGGAACAATCAACGTAAAAGAAAAAGATAAATTGGCTTTCAAAATAAGCAATGTAAAGCCTGTCTTCTTTTCAAGAAGACCCAATAAAAATGATCAAGGCCCAGTTGATTGTAGTAAATGGTTTCTGTTTCTTTTTTTTCTTTTAAGAAAGGCTCTCAGGGGTCTAATTAATGAGAGATAGATTGTAGATTGATCAGGTTGGTACATTTGTGGAATTAGCCAGCCATATTTAAAATGATCTCATGCTTCATTTGCTGATGCTTATGAAGCTACGGGTGGGGAACAGAGTGGATAATGGGTTTGAAATTCAGCTTTGAAATATATTGTGTTTTTGTGAATGAGAGTGTATTTGTACAGCATCTTGCAAAAGTCTTCATACTATTTGAACATGTTTTTGTTACATTATAACTACAAACGTTTGAGTTTTTTATTTTAGTGTGTGACCATGAGATTAGCACATAAAACGGTAAATGTTTATCTTATTTAGAAAGAGAATAAAACTAAATCTTTTAAAGTATGGTTTACCTTTTATTTAAAAACTATTATCCTTAATCCTTATCTTTAATTTGCGCTAATGGCATGATGGATTAAGTTAAACCTTCCTAAATATTGCAAAAACTCAAGACTTGGAAAGAGATCCTTTTTGCAGGATGATCGTAACCTTAAACATGAAGAGATTCTGTCACGAGACATGAAAAATTGATGTTGAAAGATGCTTTTCTTCTAGATGCTTTTTATAAGAAAGGAGGAAAATTTGTGCTTTTGGACGTAGAAATCTAGCAGAGACATTCCTGAAAAGGTGGATCTACAAAGACTGAGTGCTGAATACAGATGCACTCCAGGCTACTCAGATTTTTCTTGATAGAAAAAAATAGTCAAAACAATTCACTACGTTTTGGTAGTCTATGAGATATAATTGATGCTTGTAAGCTGGAAAAATATGCAAAAAAAGGTTAAGGCCTTGTATATAGTTTTGCAAGGCATGGTAGACGATGAGCGTTGGATTTTCATTAAAAGAGACTGTGCTAAATAAAATATGGTGCCCTGTAATCTTTAACAGAAGTGCTAGTAGGTGGGGGAGGCATTGTTGGGTCAGGCAACAGAGTCAAATTTTCAAACGAGTCTTTTATAGAACTGACCTGTGTGTGATGGAGAGCAGGGATTGGGAATCATGGGCGGAAGAGAGTTTATTCTGCATTAGGTGCACTCGCCTCTTGTGTGTGTACTTATTTTAATGCAGCTACTAAACTTAACAGACACCCATAGTTCTAACAAGGGTAAAAAAATCTACTTGTGTGTGTTATTTGTACCTCGGCCTGGGAACCCTGTCTTCAGGAAAAGGCGTCCAGGTGGAGTCTGAGGATTTTTGCTCTTTGAAACGCCCAGTGAATGCGCGGGCCACCTCCGCCATGTCGTAGGCACACACAGCCGAACCTGGAATACTGCCACAACACAAAAACACAAGCACTTAAAAAGAAAAAGAAACAATGCCAGCAAGCCAGCTAACTGAACAATTTAAAAGGAAGCAGCTTGCCAATTCTGGACTATCACTAAGAGACAGAGACAGAAAAAACAGGTTTACAATCCTTTTCCAGACCGATTTAAATCCCCTCAATTATTTTACATTTTGTAGAAGAACTGGTTGCAATTGTAAAAGCCAATTTTTTTCATACTGTTTCTCTCATAATATGAATATAAAAGTCTACAACTTTCTGTTAAACACCCAATTTGTGAGGTCTAAAAGAAGGAGACCAAGAAAAACCTTTTAGGTTCTCCCAACCTGTACAGCAAGAAAAAAAAATCCCTTAGATGGGTAAATAATTAATCAATCAATCAATCAAAAATACTTTATTTATCCCAAAGGGAAATTAAATTATATAATATCCCTTCATAACAACTTTTTTTTGATAAATATCTCATTCAAACTCACATATGAGGAATGTCAGGAGATGGAAAAAATACAGTCCTACACTGACATTACCAAGAACTTCTAATTACTCTAAAATTACTAAAAAATAAAAGAAAATTGACACAGGCTGTATTCTTCCTTGGTCCCATGAATCTGCTGTGCTTTGGCTGGAACTGTGGCTTTAGTTGGAGAGATATATGACATATATATACAGTACATATACCAGTCATTGGTGGCTTAAAACCTCCAGGCTTCAACAAGAAAGCTGAAGGTGTGGATGTTCTTCATCTGTTAGCAGGAGAGCAATCCAAAACAAACATCCAATTTAAAACCACCAAAAGGACGACTTAGCTAAAAGGGAATTTTGAGATGGATAGATTTTGGGATGATCTTACACATCCGTGACCAGACGCTGCTTTTGCTGCATTGAATGGTCAGACAGTTTTGATATGCTAATAGACTCCTACCCTAAAACACTGGTTGCTGTAGTGAAGCCCAAACATGCTCAAAGATGAATTTACAAAAAGGTCCTGCATGCTTATACAACCACGATATTTTAGTTGGGTTTTTTAGTATTCCTTCTAAAAAATGTCACTAAAGATGAAAGATATTCTGAAATTCTTTATCTTCTTGTTTGCACCACGGCAACCTTGTTTTAAAACATATTTGTGTACGTTTTCTGTATACACTATAGTAATCTTTTAGATAATGTGTTTAGGTCCCTCTCTTTGCCTCTGTATGGGTTTTCTGAAAAACTTTCCATCTGGCATCAAAGTTTATCACAAATCAACTGTAAGGCTCCAGATATGCACAGCAAATTATGTTATTACTGCCTCTCTCTGAAAAGAAAAAGTGTCCATCTTCTGAAAGCAGTGCAATAGCTTCCTTTATGTGGCATTAATGCATAGCTGATCACTGAGTCACGTCTTTATGCAACTGCGTTCCAAAAAAAACAAAAACAAAAAAAACTAGAGAGAATTCATTTTCTGCTTTTTTCCTGGTTGAATTTTCTCTTTATTGTATCATGAGTTAAACTCTACTTGTCAACATCAGGGAGACAAGGGAGGAATATAAAGAGCAAGGTCAGAAAGCTGTTAATTTTTCTGCTCAGCTGCTAAATTACAGTAACTGCTGTCTCCATTGAAAACATACAAAAAGCTAGGCCATTATATTCCCGGTTGTAACAGACAGATGATGTGGAGGAGAAGCGGAGGACGAGGTGGGCAGCAACCCGGCCGTGTTTCCAGACAGACAAACTCTAGGTTCTGTCTGCACGCTAATTTCACTCCCCAACCATGAAATGTAAAATTAATGCTGAAACCTTCTGGAGGTTTTTTAGAAGGGCCGCTTCATTGGGTTTAAATGTCCATTAACCATGCTCAATTGCGTTGTCACAAGTAATTGTCTTATCTGCTTAAAAAGCGGCCATAAAAAGGAGAATTACAATATGTATAGGCTATCAGACGAGCCCCGTGCTTAAGCAGTAATTTTCAGTTTAGATTAAAAAATGCCACGGCCCAGGAAATGTAAATGTGGAACCTGTAACGCTTAGAAATTACATGTTGCCAAGAGGTGCATAAGCTTTACTAACATTAATAAAGGTCAAGCATTTAAACTGGTTTTAGAAAATACTTCTAACTGAAAAAAATAATCCAGACATAAAAACAGCTTCTGCCTAGACAGCTCGGAGATGCCATTTAGGATACCTGTTGTAAGGTGTGGAGAAAGTGGCCATCACCACATCCCGGCCATTGATGTGGATGACGTCTGTCACGGCCTGCAGGATGTTGAAGTAGAAGTGGGAGTCACCCGGGATGGAGCAGTTCAGGCGGGACTTCAGAAACGACGTCCACTGCTTCTCCAGGACGCGAGGTGAGCCTCCGCGGTCGTTCTTGCAAATCCTCGCCACCCGGGGGAACACGACCTGATGGAGTTAAGCAGGTTTGTTAAACCCTTTGACATTTTATATAGATGTAAAAAACAAAACTGAACATATGCTACTGAAAAGTAATACAGTATGTGGCATCCTATTTTCTAATGTGCTACTATTGATTTATTCACAATCCAAAGACGATCCATTTGTAGGTTTGATGTCTTATACCTCTGCTTGTTGCAGTATCTCTAAGTCGTGGTCAACAGGGGGCTACTTTCTCTATATTAGCTTATTTTATCATGAATGATTGGCAGTATGTTTCCGTAATGCATACATAAATTTACTTTACATTTAGTACCAGAAAACAAATAAAAATCTAAAAACTATGCTGTTTAAAGCTCATCCACCCCCTTTGTAAAATGACACCGTGTATGGTAAGTCATACACCAAATCATGTCTCTACTAGAGGGAAAACTCATACACCTTATATCTAATTAGACAGAGTAGTAAGTTGGTGTGTTATGTGTTTTGTGTGAGTCAGCACCTGGCAACAGAAAGTTTTAACCATACAGCCTCAGATACGAGCCAAAAACTGTAATTACAACCGTGCCGTTAGATCTGGTGGCCAGGGTTGCAATTAACAGTTGTAACACTATATTTAGCAGCCATAACTCCAAGTAGGGCCTGAAATTGACAGTGTGACTGGGTGCAAACATGCATTTAAACCAGATCCTTAAAACACATGCATACACAGCCATTCACACACCAGAATCCTCTTTTCTCACGTTGACCCGCATCCAGATGAAAGATTCGGCAGCAATGATTCCCACCCAGGGCTCCTTTTAGTGTGTGGTTAAAGCTGAACAGGTGACTGTCATATTGAAGGTGACATTATTCCTGCTTGACATCATAATTATTTTCCCCCCACAGACCAAAAAACATATTTTCCATTTGCTTTTAACCAGCAAACAAAACTCCCACAGCGGATTTACCAGTTTGTAATGTTATATTAGTGTCTCTTTACATTGTCAGGCAAGGCCATTCTGCTGGGAAATAATGAAGAGATATCATTCAGTGAATGTCAAATTGCCTTCTGCTCAATCATATCTCACTCTACTTGCATAATTACACTGACGCTGCTTTCAAAAAACCCAGCAGATTGAAAAGCTCGATCTGTATTCATGCTCTACGTAACACATGCCTGTCCTTTCTGGCACTTAATCCATTACTTCTGTGTTCTGTGTCGCCTCAGATCTCTGCTCTCATAAAGTTCTCTCCTATATTCCCTTTAATTTATTCTGCAAAGTACATGCTCGTCTTCACTTTTACCTGCTGCTCTGTTAAACTCCCTCATTGCTTGATCTAAAATTGAAGTGAGAAGATTAAAGGAGAAATTTCTTGTCCCGCTGGTGTAATACCCCTAGACAAATCTGCCGCTCCTTCTTCATCAGCCTTTTCCAGTATCCCTCCAGGTTATTTCTCTGCAGTGCTTGGTAGGAATTTCCCATGGGAAACCGTGAGACGAGAGGTCAAACATTAGCACAGTGGAGCCAATGCGGATGTGCAATTTAAGGGATATATTTAGCCTCCAAAATAGGTTCTCCAGACATTGATTTTGTTTTTTTGGAGCTATTTTAGGTCCTGCATCCTCTCCGTTGTTTCTAAAATATGCTTTGGCCATTTAGCATCTCCTGAAAGCCTCCTTCCCACTATGTGATACACCCATATCCTGTTAGTTTCTTCCAGGCACTTCCTCATTCTCCCAGTAAATAGGAAGTCAACTCTTATTAGAGTTCAAAGAACTGCGGAAAAACCGGGCCTGTGCTTACCTTTCCCATTGTGTTGTACTCCATCGCAATTTCACGAAAGAAAAAATAAATGAAGTCTCCATAATCGACTGCCTGGACAAAGTACGGCTCTGCAGGGAAGAAAAAGAAAAAGTCAAAGTGATGTTTTGCCATGACAAAATCGTTCTGACACCTATATTTCACATCAAACAGAATATGTGTCATACAGTATTATGCAGAGAAGCGCCGATCACGAGTCTTGAGACTCCAGTCTATAATCTTTTATGAGGGCAAAAACAATTTGCATGCGAGAAAAGACTGCCTCCCTATTGGGTTTTCATAGACAGGACCTGTGCCTGTTTCACCCCGGGGGCAGAACAATTTCATCTGGAGCGGGATGGAAAAATGGATGGGCCTCACGGAGAATGACAAGTATTTGCATGAGTGGTTCTGCACTTATCTAATGTCAGACCACCAACTACCAGATTCTTATGATATGATAAGTGGGATTTTGAGGTATAGGAGAGGATTTTAAGCTCATTCTCATTTTCGCAACACTGCGTATGCGCCACCTCATCTCCAGTAACGCCTCCTTATATTGGGATTGCGCACGTCCTCAGCACATGCAGTCTGTTTACATCTGCGGGACCACAGCCTCTGGGGCCGCATCGGACTTATTACAGAATTGCGAACATGTCTGGCACTTCGAACACGGTTTTTCTCTTGTGAGCTTCCATTTTCGCTGCTGCACAGGGAGAACCTGTCTTCAATGGTGATTGATGAGTCTTGTCTGTCCCGTTTTACTTCCTAAACAACAATCTGCGCATGCTTGAATTCAAACATGAGCGCGCGTTGTGGGGGTCGGGTGGGTGGGGACATTAGTGATATACATCATCGGGTAAATTTTATTTCCGCATTGACAGCCAGTTATTTTTCACCACCAATCGTTTTTTATTGGCTGTCATTTTCCATGGGATTTTCCATTAAAATTTTTCTATTTAAAAAAAATCCTCTCCTATACCATTAAAATATTGTCGTTTTTTTAGATTACAATTTAAAACCAAAATTGTGTACTATGTTCTAACGGCATTCATGCAAAAAACAGCAAGAAAGTAAAAGATAAGATTTAAGATATAAGAGTTTTAATAATATAAGGTCCAATATCACAACTGTTTAATTGATGAGTGAATATATAATACAAGCATCATTTTTTATTTGGCCTTAATAATCAAAATAAAAAACGTACATTGTCTATAAAGTATAAAATAAGTTAAATAGCAGGTGTAATTATTGTGCTAATGTGTGACTATTATATTCTTGGTTACAGAATTTTACACTTTTATTCAATTTAAAACTTGGTGCAAACCTGGTATAACTTCTTTCTTTTAGCCTGTCCATTCCTATTCTACTGTAACATTATGAATAACACACATTTTGAAGAATCTATGTCCAAAGTGTAGTATTTTTTTAACCCAATTTATTTTGTTTCTTTTAAGCAACAACTCCTAGACTCACCTTTTAGCCATTTTGAGTCGTGTTTGACAGTGCGAAGAGTCGGGCTGTCGCCAAGACTACGATAGATGACCGCATCGATCGCTAGGAAGTCTGTTACGGTGGCTGAGTACAGCTTGCCATCTGGACAGAGAATGCAGAGGCAGAAAGTGCAATGAGGAGGAAAGATAGAGGAGAATTAAGAGAGAAAGACAGACAGAGCCATAAAGAAGAGAGAGAATAAAAAGCCTTGAGCAACAAAGAGATTCCTGCCCTCTGTGGTTGGATACAGAAACATGTTTCAGAAGACCAAAACCTGGAAAATGAATGAATGACAGAAACTTAAGAGCCAAAGGAGCAACAAGTAAAACCTTAACATGTTGCTCATTTATGATTCCCCAGTCTTCAAAAAACAACACAATCCATACACTCTCATCTAACTTAAGCCACAGTCACACACTTTCCTACACATGCAAATACAAACATATATGCCTTCCTGCACACAATGTGCTGCAAGAATTACCTCACCCTGGCTTGGCCTTAACCACAGTGGAAATTTAAATAACATAATTGAAAGGATAGCATTGAGAGCAAGCCTCTTGATTACTAAGAACTTCCAGCTTCTTTCTAAGTAGCTCTGTTATACATTACTGGGGTTTGGCATCTACACCCGTCATGCCTTGGTAACCGGCAGGGACAGCTCATCAATAGTATCATAAATGGGTCATAATAAATATGATGGAGGATTGGATGTCTTAAGCAGAATGTGTCCCGCACTCCGCCAACAGAGAGCTAACTCATTCTGATTTAGTTCTTGTATAAATCACATCCATATTGAAAAAATCAAAATGAGAAACAAAAGGAATAACAGAAAAGCCAGAAGCAAATTGTTTTTTCTGTTACCATAGTACTACGGTACTATGGTAAAGCCTTTCCAAGCAAACTAATAAGAAACAAATATCCGACACAGAGCAAAAGTAGCAGCAGGTTCGGTGATTCTACTTTGAGGAATGTTAAACAGACTGAAATGTTGTTAGTTAGAACAAACCCCAAGATATTAATGACAATTTTAAATACAGCTGCAGATAATCTGTGACTCAAACAAATTCAAAGTTTCCAGTTTGGCTTCAAATGTTTTAAATAAACAGCAATTGAAGACACTTGCGAATAAAATTTTTGTCTTTTACAAATCAGACCTGACACATTTTGAACCACATAGATGGTAACAACAGTTGTAAGCTTTAGCATACTTACAGCTGGAAATTGTCAAATTTTTTACATCAGGGCTACATAATTAATGTTGAATACATTGTCATTGCAATGTCAATGTGCACACCATGGCAACGAATAGAGTGCAACAGCTGTTTGCTAATAAATTTTTACATGTTCTGAAGTTGTATTTTTTTTATGCTGATACAATATTTAGCCAGTAGGACAGTGTCAATGAGATTTAAAGGCTGAATACATCACACTGAAGAAAGAAATGCTGTTAGTATTTGAAGTTTAATCCAGAAAGAGCCCACAAATGTGTCGTCCTATCCTGTATTTGAAGGGCAGGTCAGGTGTATCCTTCAAAGTCTATTTTATCCAAATTTGTATTTCAGGCCGAAGTGAAAATTTTTGTTCTTGTAAACAATGGTGGACAAAGCTGGAGGTGGAGTTAGAAAGGAATAGATTTGATAATTAAATTATTAAACGTTTACAAAACCTAAAAAAAAAACTGGTTATTTTAGCATTTTTATGGTTGCCAGGGGACATAAGCTGAGGTAAGGGCAGGAATAAACCTAAAAGCAAGACCGTCCGATTTCATTTCCTCTCACTTCTTGTCTTTGCAATCAATAAAGGATCCTGCTTCTTTCCACCAGGTAGGCAGGATTACTTTAAGGATGCAACCTCTGAATAAGGACACACCCTTAGTCTTAATCTGTTGAGTTCTTCCGCACAAAAAGGTTATTCAAAAACTACTTCCTGGTTTAAAAAAAAAGAACAGCAAATTAGCTTACTTACTTTCTTACTTGCTTAATTTCCTTACTTACTTTTATAACCAGGGTTAAAGCCTTAAAGCTTAGAGTGACTTCACCAGACAAAGTCCCATTCTAAGACAAATACCTTGTTCTTAGCATAACAAAACGTTACTTTGACGAGAGCCATTTCAAACTTGCAATGTCTCAGTTAACCCCTTGTAAACAGCAACTTTAAAACAGTTTGATTTTTAACAGCAATTTGTTGCTAGAATTTTCTTACCAGCAAAGAGTGCGACATTGGCGTGCTTGGCATCGTACGGACAGCGTGCCATCCCACTGATCTCTTCTCCTTGGGCCTCCAAGGAGTCCATCTGGAGATGATAAACAGTGGAAAGTCAGGGGTCATGTAAGGTGTCAATAAGAGGAACGGTCCTAAATTATAATAAAAAAAGCCTTGACAGACAGTTATGGGTGAAGATCTTGAAATATGCTGTGAAGGACAGTGGCAAAAAAATAAGTTTACATCTTTAAATGAGGAGGGTAAAGAAGAAAAGGTTCTCTTTTCCACCTCAGCAGTGTTCTCATTTACATAATTAACCTTCTGTGTCCATATTGTAACTTCTGTGTAGCTCAAATCCTAGTCTCGCATAGTTCTTATATTCTTATACTTTATTACATTATTTAAAATTGCTATCAGGGTGTAAACTAGACCGGGGGATTAGAATTTCGTCCCACCTCATGTACCACATGTGATGTGATGACAAATAAAGATTCCTTGATTCCTTGATTCCTTTGGATGCCGTCCTGGTGCCCGGCTGAGGTCTGTCAAAGCCTCACATGTGGGTCTATCTGGGAAACTGTCGCCGAGCAATACAACAGCTGACGTTTTCTACGGGAATATGCTTTGTAGTATGGGTAGACGGATCTTGTTATCTTCCAACTGATGTTGAAAAACAGTTTTAATAACCCTCCAGCCGGATTTTCAACACAAGTCTGAGCTTTTTTTTCTTTGCTGTGAACATACTGTAAAGGAATGATAGGTGAGCAGAAATCCCTGAACACAGATTTAGAGAAGTTTTAGTTGTAGATCATTTTGTGATAATTAATTTTGTTGAATGTCAGAAATCCTATGTTTAAATGTTGTTGTTTTTTTTGGGAACAACTTAAGAGTTTTACAATGTTAAAGAAATGAAGATTTTCACTCTACAATTTTTTATTATATTCAAATAGTTAAGTCATTCTGGAATCAAGCATTCCTAAAAGTTTTTATTAAAATATTTATTTGTCCTTTCCAGAACTTGCTAGTGACAATATGCTTTAGAGTCAAGGAATGCCTCAGGATTCCTCATAATGACCTAGAGTCTTGCTAGAGAGAGGTATATTGTTCCCTTAGAACCTATTTGTCCTTTGTAACTCGATCTTGACTTGGTAGAAAAGAGTAGGTAAATATATGTTATGGAAAATGACAGGGCTGTCAGATATAGTCATATAAAAGTCATCTCGTAATAGGTACAATTCACCAATTAATATTTACTTAATTATATTAAATAAACCCTTTTGGTTGCTATGTTCCAAATCTATTTTAGGTCATTTTCAAGGGCCAAAGAAACTACTACTTTCCAGCTAGTCAATGATCTCTTTAAATTGAAATTTAGACACATTTTTCTTGTTTTTTGGTATATTTGTTCCTCTGCAATTGGCAGAGCATGGCACATGATCAGACATGGATGAAAGGTCACTATCATCCCACCATGGGATAACTTGTATTGCCCAGCATGTCTCAGGATGCTCTCTCACACTGGCTAATGACCAGAGGCAGACACACACACATACACTTACAGAAACAAGACAAAACTGTTTAATATCAACTATACATAGTTATTTGCCTGCTGTATCTTTCTTTCCATCTTGTTCTCTTTCACTTTCCCTTGACAAAAGTCTTAAGGGAGGGAGCATAGCTCACAAACTGCTTATGCCGCCCTTTTTGGTCTCGAAACAGGTCATTTCGTTTTCTATTCTTGTCTCGGCGGAAACGGTTATCATCTGCCCACTAAAAAGGTCACACACACACACACGCATACACATACACACACACACAAATCCTGGCGCAATGGTGGAAAAGCTTGGGAGAGAAATTGTTGAGGCTAATTTCGCAGGGAAAATTATAAGTGACCTTTTACTATAAACACAGAAGCACCAGCGGCATGTGGGGCATTGAGTGAACTCTCATTCCTTATGTTTCTGCAGAAATTAAACTAGGGTAGAACAGCATTGCAAGACAGACGTATAATGTTATGAGACAGGAGAAGCTGTAATTATAGATTAGATAGATCAGAGCAGACATGAGTAGCTGAAGGTCAGGTGTAGCTGCTGAATCTGAGTGCAATATCAGCAGCTTCTGCCATCGACGTAACATAAGCACCCCGTTACTTCTTTGACGAACACGAACATATCACTCCACAGCCCTGCCATCTTCTCAGATGATTCCACTGATGCTCTAACCTCTATCTGCTGGGTCCGGCCGGCTGTCACTAATCTGTTCCTGCCTTTCGAGCAAAGGAAGGCACTCCCTGCCCCGCTGCCGCAGATATGCATACTGCTCCAATCTCCTGTCGAGTTGGCATGTGTGGAGAAACAACACCCTAATGCTCCCTCGCATGGCGTTAGCTGTGTCAAAAGCAATATTCAGTGTTTAGAGAAATGGCACTCAAAAAAGGATAAACCTGCCACACTGCACCCACAACTATTTTAAACACGAGGAAATTCAATATTTGAACTGGTTGAAGGAATTGTAGGCTTTTTAAACCATTTAGCAGACAAACGTTATTATGCTGTCAACCCTACTGGCTCCAACGAAGACAGACGGGTTTCAGCTTTGTGTAGACATAATTCAGCATAATGATAGTTCTGTCACATGTTCCATTAACAACACTCTGCTCTGGGTATCTACTGTATCTTGGCAGTCTGAATGTACAGTAACCTTGGCTTGAGGAACAATCCATCTAGATGAATTAATTAACTACAATTGCTCATTTGAGTTTTCCATAGGCTATATGCTAATTAATTAGACAAACACAATGTGGAGCCGAAACATGCCCATCAGGGACATTATAATTGGTTCAGAATGCAAAGTGAGTTTCTGATCCCACATTTGTGTCACTTTCTAAGGGTTCCACAAGTTTCTTACTTAGCCCAAATATATGCTACATGAAGCACCTTATTCACGTTTTAGTGTAGCAGCTCTTCTAAAATAATAAACAGTCTCAGTAATTCATGACTGTGACTTAAAATGGTTTGTTCCAAAAGTCATCACAGTCTTACTCGTTGCTTGCCGATTCATTTATGGAAAGTTGACCAACTCTTTGCAGCTGGGTTAAGCCCCAGCAAACACATTTGTACACCTGCAACATCTCTGTCCATCCATAAAGGTCGACTGCGTCAGTTTGCACGCCTGTCCTGTCAGAAGTGGTGCAATCTAAAAACAGGCCGTATTTCCCCTGGAGATTAATCATCACGACCCATTTCTCTGTAACTACTTTCTGGGGGTTACAAGGAAAAACATGTAAGGAAACTGGAGAGTTTGTGCCTATTAAATTAAAAAACATTTATGTCTCATTCATCAAATTATTTTCTTCCCTAGTCTATTTGAGAGACATTTTTACATCAAGTTTTTATTATTCATTATTTTAAAGTGTTTTTAAAGGCTTGCTGTCTCGATATAATAGATTCTAGATCAAAAATCAATAAGAGCTGGTTTCCAACAGCAATAACCACTTCGGTGTGTACAAATAATTTCAGGTATTCTAAAATCAAGTCCTGGCCTCATCACCTGGGGGTCTTATAGACTCCCCACCTACCTACACTGCTGCACCAGGCAACAGGCAATGAAACTGGCTCCATTCATATATCAACCCAGCTGGATGGGGCGTTTATTATGGCAGCACAGCAAGAGAGTGACAGAGGGAGAAGGCAACAGAAGGAAAGATCGTACAGTGATGGGAGCAAAGGAGGAAGAGAGGTATTAGTGCTGTGCAGAAGGGGAGAGAGCATGGGGGAAACATAAAATCAACATAAACGGAAATTTAGTGTTGCAAAGAACTAAACAAAAAGGGTGCATCATCGTGTCAAGGTCCTTTGATGTAAAGTTCTGGAACACACTAAAGCAGATTAAGCAGATAAATATTGAACGCTAATAAAGAGAAAAACCTTGATTTTGTTCTAAAATAAAGACACATCAAAAACACGCCAAGACAGTTAAAAAATAAACGAATAGCTAGGTAAGAAAAGCATTGAAACAGAAAACAATGTGGGTTTGAGCTGGCACCTTAACTGGTCCTTCTTTCTCCCCCTCCAGCCTCCACCCCATCTATGCCTCCCAGTCCCTCCTGCTTGCCCTCACAGCGTTGTTGATTAATGTGGGATGAGGCTGGCCCCATAACAGAGGCTCTTTTCAGTGCTGTCACACCAGTGAGATGGAGAGCCAAGCCGCGGCCAAGGTGGATTTAACCACATGCACACACAACACACATTGACCAGGCTGCCTGGATAAGCCCAGTAGGCCATCAAAGGCCTGGTATCTGCCCAGAGAGTCTGCCAGCAGAGCAGCATGGGAGAAGCTTGGAAAAATGTGCTGTACGATTGCAGGTTTGCAAAGGTTTAGTTGCTTGCCACTCGGGTTAATCAAAACTTTTCTTATGCATGATCCAGACACAGTAGTGACATATTCTTTATGTGAAAAAGTCATAATTAAAAGTAAAGTAAAAAAGTATTAGAATATAGAAGCTCTGCATTGTATTACCACCACCAGAACCTTTTTGCATCCTCGCATGTTACAGCCACAGGTTACTGAGTTAGGAAGTTTATTTTATAGACCAACACAAAGAAGTTTATAAATGTAACATGGCAGAAAAATAATGAGCATGACGAGCATTTAACCATTCATGTAACCACTGTAGAGCAGGGGGGCCCACACTTTTCGAGCTGGCAGGCAACTTAAAAAATGAACCAATCCTAAGGGATGTACACCCCCCCCTAAAAAAAGGAACAAAAAAAAACAATGCCTACTTATCTTATATTATTTAAATCATTTCCTTGTATATTTTGTCCTTTTATAATGAATTCTTTTAATAGAATTTCAATGCAGAACACATTAGTTTGTCATCCATAATAGCATTAGCTTTCCTTGCAGATCAAAAAATCAAGTGTCCTAATTTTTTTAGTTATATGCCGCATTTTATGTGTCTGCATGCAGCACCATTTCACTAACTACTAAAACAAACCTTCAACCCATAACCAGAGGCGCTATAAAAGCTAACCAAGCCTGATGAATGCAGAGACATAAAATCCACTCTCCCTTCAGGAGGAGTCAGTGAATTGAAAGACGCTTACTCTTAGCATGCTGAACCACAAAGC
>JAVLVB010000702.1:2767606-2781758 GCA_032876305.1 Orestias chungarensis | reverse complement strand
GTGTGTGTGTGTGTGTGTGTGTGTGTGTGTGTGTGTGTGTGTGTGTGTGTGTGTGTGTGTGTGTGTGTGTGTGTGTGTGTGTGTGTGTGTGTGTGTGTGTGTGTGTGTGTGTGTGTGTGTGTGATAAAAAAAGATAAAAAGTGGAAACATCCAGCAGTACATTGGTAGGGCGTGATGGTTTTAATCATGTCCTGAGTTACTTGGATGGTCTTGCCTTGAAACTCATCTTTTCTCATTTATTTCCCATGTGCCCTGTTTATTTGACAGAGACAGTGACTGAACTGATTAAGATTATTTCCGTACTCTAATTGAAATAACAGTTTCTTGTTTTTTTGCACACCAATAAAATGTGTATGTGTTCACAAGAAAAGGGCATTTTCTAAAGATCTCTCATTTGCTTCATTCTATTAACAGCTTTAATTTTTGCACCCTTAAGTCAAATTTATTGTCCAAAAGCTTTTCTTGTTTTTCTCCTAAACTTTAAAAAAATACCCCCTTTGTGTGCTGCTTTCACTTTTCCCAAGGGAGGCTTGAATGCCTTCAAGACATGCCTGCATAAATATGACCCCAAAGAAGTTTACAAGGGATGGTTGAGTTGGATTTCAGGACTGTGTCATCACCTTCATTTCACAACATATCTGTGTGTTTGTGTGTGACACAATGCAGGTTGAATTTTGGGTTTCTATACTTCTAAATAAAGCACATCAAACTGGAGACAATGACTTCTAAAGAAGGCCTGCTGAGTTATGAAAGACATCGAGCCTAATCCACAACACAATAGCTCATAAAGGTGGCGCCACAACATAACTGAATGTGCTTGTTGTTATCGAAATATGGAAAACAAGTTGGGTGAAACTTTAAATCATAAGTTGATATTTTGAAAAATATATGTGATACAGATCTTGGGAATTTCTTGTAAGAGATTTTTTGAAGGATATACTCATGTTCCAATCCTTGAAGATGGTGCTTCTTCTTTGATACATTCCTAGTTTGAATAGTGCATGCCTATGAGGATTAACGGTTTAGAACTGATAGAACTGACTGCTTTTACAGCATTCTGCATACAGAGGGAACGAATCTTTTTCAGCTCAGACCAACTGACGCCATACAATTACATACTGGTGTTATTGGGTCACTCTTGCACGATTTGAATAAGCAATTCTTTTAACAGGGGATTTTTGTGAAAAGGTGCAGGCATCTTGAAAATCAGATCGAGCTTTTTAACATCAAATCTGATGTGCTGGCTGGTGCTCAAATTACATGTCCAAAAGAGTCGAACGTATATCTGTAAGCATTATCATATCATCCTACACTAGGGGGTCTCCAGCGCTATTTTCCAGGATTTACTTTACTCAAGGGTTTAAATGCATTCCTTTTCCAATATATCGAAATATTTTTCGTGAGGCCATGCTAAAGACGTAGTTCAATCACCTGATTCAACTGTGTTGCAGAAGGCATGCGTCTTAAACTTGTAGGACCGAAAATCCTGACAGTTAGTTTGGAGACCCTGTCTTACATGTTTGAAATGTAAAGCAAGTGTGCAGTAGTGTGATTTTGTTGTTCAATGTTACGTTTTATCATCGATGTCATTAAAATCTCCATATGATTTGGGAATTTATACTAGTGGAAGTCCTTCCAAATGTTTAATTCCCTTGCAAAATTTCTATTAATGGAATGTTAACAAAGAAACGCTACAAATCTTGCATCCAGTTTTTCAGACACTGGTGAAAATATTTTATTTTTTTATTCTGTAATTAGTTCATCACAGCGCAAAAAAAACCAAAAACATCAAAAATAAAACAGTGGTTTTAAATACATAGTTCCAGTGCAATCTTAGGCAACATAGCATACCCATGTCTCCCGATTACTGCCCCTCATAGTTACAATCCACCAAATCCCAAGTTTGAATGCGTTTGAATGTTCTGTCTAAAATGCACACTTTAGTGAGGCATATGGCTTTTAAGCAACACATTTTTCACCCTAAATGCATTTCTAGAGCTTGGCACACTTCAACAATGAGAAATTCTGGAACATGAAATCAATTTAGTATTCTATGATAGATCTGGTCTAGAAACCCTTCACGCTATTTGTCCAGTTATACTAGATATTCACAGAATCTATTTTTTTTTAAATCTCCTACATGCTGTTTATAATCATCCCTTAGTCAATGTTTGTGCAAACAGCAAGCGATTAATCAGTCTGCCACACCAGATTTTTACATTTTTGTTTGCAGTACATCTCCTTAGGAAATCAAAATCACTGCTATCTAATAAAATGTCCATTTTAAAAAGCTAAATGCTGTTTTATTCACAATAACCTGTAGTTTTAATATTTTATCCTTAATTGTCCTATAAAATCTAGCCAACTAAACTGAGACATCTTCGCGTGGAAGATAAAACATTTTCACAATCCTGTTTTTTATAATCTGTAAAATAATTTGATGAGAAAACTTATTTAACAAATAAAACTACAATAAACGAATGACCTGAAATCAAAACTGCTAAACATCCTTTTGCACCTAATTCCACATGTTCAACACATTCACAATCTGTTACCCGCCGTGGAAATGTCCGTGGGCGTACCCTCACTTCCAAATCCCAACATTTGTTTAAAAACTACACTGTACCTGTTTTCGTCTCATATGCCTGTTTAGCAAATGAGGCCTAGTGGATGAAGAATATCTGAGAGCAAATGTGTTTGCATGGGTAGCCCCTGTGGATTCCTACCTTGTAGGTTCGACAGGACGGATTGAAGGCATTTGTTCCACAAACAAACAGGGTGTCGCCGTTTTGCTGCAGGAGGACTTTGATGAAGTTGTGACACTCATCCTTCAGGGAGCATGGAGCAGGATAAAATAACAAACCAGAGAAAAAAAGTCAGTGTTGACATTTCTGTCTTCATACTCACACTAATAGAAACATTTGTCTTGTAGATCAATAAGCCTGTTCTTTTTTTTTGCCTTTAAGGTGAAGTACAAGATGTTATGCAGGTGTGACAAACACTAACATTTCATCAGGGGATGTGATGTTTACGGCTGATTTTAATGGTCTTGTTTTTAATGAAACAATAAATCTGATAACTTGGCTGAAAGGAAGGAGGATTCTCATCGAAGTAATTTATTAATTTTGAAAGGAGCAGCTTATATAAAACATATAAAACAATTTAATGTGTTTTCAGGGTCATATGTCAGAGTCTCTGTACATATGTAATAGAAAACAAGACATACTGACTGGGGTATTAAAATCTGATGTGAACTTGTGGAATTTGTGAATTGTGATAAATGCGTTACCTTGTGCTTTCCTTTCATTCTGCAAGTGTCCACGTCTGCCTGTCTGGACTTCCAGGTCATTTTCTGAGGGGAGAAAAAAGAAATTTGGAGAAAAGGAGATTATCTGAGAGTAAAAAGAGTCAACATTTAGGCGGGGGAAAAACCCAAGCAGAGAGTTCAATAATCCATCCATGCAGGGATCAATAATCATCATCTGAGATTCCCCATCATTGATTCCCCTCATCAGGAAACAGCTCTGAGACAAACTTTATTCTGAGCACTGACAGATGATCTGTTTACCGCCATGGAAATCTAATTTCTCCGGCAGAGAATTGAAAGCACAATACAAACCCCAGATAAGAGCCAGTTCTATCCAAGGACAAATTCCCCTCTATAGTCCATGCACTGACTAATGTTCAATGGTGTTTTATGTTAGACAAATGCCCTAACGTGAACCAACACTCCGTTCACTTGTGTGGCCTGAGGGTCAGTGCTGGGCCAAATGTTCAGACAACCATGCGCCCTCGCGCCGTTGTGAAGCATATTTAGAGCTCAGCCGCTGATTAAAGACCCTCGGTCATCAATCAGTCAACGCTTCTCCTAACCACCCTTTCATCTGCAGCCTGCGCTCATTAAGACCCACTCGCCAGGCTTTGACATTGAAGTGGAGGAGATGGAGTGTGGTTGTGTTCAAGAGAACTCCCCTGTTTCGAGTTTGTTTGTATCTATCATGTTGAGACCAACCGATGCCAGTGAGGAGGTGGGAGATTAAAAAGGCGAGTGGACATTATAGCAAACAGATGGGGAAAATATGACATAATGATCAAATTGTTTGCATTTTTGCAATAGATTCTCAATTTTTTCAATATTTACAACCAATCTTTCAAGACCTTGCTTTAACTGTGATACACATCTACTGCAGCTGTGGTCATCTGAGTTTAACCCGACACGGTAATGAAGGAACCTAAGACAACCACTGAACACTGGACACAACTATACTTGGTTGGAAACTGAACACAGGATAATGGAGTGACATTGCTTGTCCAAAGAAACGCCCTAAGCCTTCTTCATTGCGGGCCTGCAGATGTGAGAAATAGATTTTTATGTCATGTCAATCAAGACTTTTGCGCAGTTTTTGTTACTTCTCTATTTTTTCCAAATGTATCTTTACCTTTGAGCCCCAACCTAGCTAAATCCTTTTAGCTTCTGCTACAGCTCTATTAAACTTCCACTGTCCCATTGATGAGCAACATGTGACGCAGGCGGTTTGTTAACTGACTGATTGGATAATCGTTTTAGAGGGGTCACCATGGCAAGCTCAAGTCTCTGAGCAGGTGTGTAAGGGTGCTGACAGGCGCATACATGCAAGCATGCACACAACCGCATGCACAGCCAGTCATGTCCAGTTGGGAGGGTAATTAGGGTTACCCTGTCAAACTGCAGCAACAACCAATGCTCAGTTTCAGTATAGTGCCACGCCTTTACTCACCTTACTGAAAAAGATCTCGTCACCGTTGGGAGTCTCCGTGTCCACCGTGTATATGTGATCCCTGCCAAGGAGCGAGGAGGACAAACAGAGAGAGAGAGAGATGGTGAGAACTTAGAAGATAAGAGGTCATAAAGCAACATTCAGTCAAATAAATCCACCACTGCTTCTTTCTTCTTTCTCTATTTCCCCCCTGTGGGCAGCAAACATTGTCAGAAAATGGGGCTTTGTATAAACTTTGTTTAAATCTCAAACAAATTACAATAAACAAAAGGAGGCCAGAGCTATTTGCTCTGTCAGACAGAAACGGTCAACAAAGCTTTAGAGCGCTGTGGCGCAGGTCTGGGGACAAAAGCCTCTTTGTCAAGAGGAAAAGGTCCTGATGGGGGGGGGGGGTGATGAAGGTTGAGATGGGAGGTGCCAAGTCACTCAGACCTGTTCAGGTCAATTAAGTCTGCTGTTTGAGCCACAGGAAATCTATACTAACAGTCATTATTGCTTAGACGAGAAAACGTATGTGTGCTGGCCTGGAAACATAAAAGCCTCCCCTGTGTTACGCAGTCTAGCCATAAAAAGCCTCAGCAGGGCATATGGAAGACATAAAACTCTAAAAGGTTAACCAGCTCTCAGACAGACCAAGTGTGGCTACACCTCCCTAAGAGATGGAGAGCCAAAGGTGTTGAGGTGGTGTGAACAGAACAGCAACAAAGAAAAAACGAATTCTCATTTAAATTAAAATTAAAAATATCTAACAAAGGTACGGAGTGATGTAACTGTTTTAATTTTGGTGGAGATTGGTAGATTTCTTTATATATCAGAGTGTCTAACAGCGGCACCATAAGACTCAAAGTTTAATTACTTTCCAGCTCCCCAACCTGCACTCAGACCGCCAGCCCCACTCGCTGTCATTAACTAAATCTAATAAAGTCTTTGGAGTAACAGGCACCCTGAAATTAATCTACTTATATCATTTTCAAGGGGGAGGGGACAACCATGTCCTTTAGGATAGAACCCAGTCTTTGCTAAGGCTCCATTTAAATAATTAATCTTTGAGAGAGGCTGGAATGAAGAAAACAGTTTTTTTTTTTATCGGAGACAGCAGAGGTGTCAGAGCCGTGGGTTTGGGCCTAATATCTGTCATGTCCCGTCTCTGCTGCCAACTCTATCAGAGAGATTCCTTGTCAGAATAACAACATTCACACAATCTTAAAGTTTACAGATTCTGTTAATTTGCATGTTAAATTTATACAAATGTATTGCATTTTCTGACCAGAACATAGGGCAAAGAAACTTAGGGTCTCTGACAGTTACCCTTTCATATTCTAAAACGTGAGCCTTTACAGGCTTTTGTTGTACTATTAACTTTCATTTTGTGTGAACATTGGATTGCAGGGATGCTATTTGGTCCTTGTACAACAAAAGCAAAAAGTTTTTACCAAATATAAGCATAAATATTGTCCTCGGTATGTGTTGAACTCTAACTGGTCCCTTGTCAAGAACCCTGTCTATAGATTCATGAACTGGATCTCAAAGTGTTGTCATGGATAGTACGGTTTTTGGTTGGGAACAATTCAGCTTTTTCCAGTCAATGTGGGCACGCTGGAATCATAAGTGTGAACTGGACGTTTTCACAACTGAGTTTGAAGTGGTTGGGATGGCAGTCAACTTGACCAGGTTTAAAGCTGTGGGTCTCAACTGGAAGAAGGTAAACACAATTTATAGGGAAATCTGAGGAAGTATGAGGAGCTGGAGCTGTTTCACTGGCTATCTAGGTTATTAATAGCCAAAGCATGCATTGAGTCTGAGAGACGAGATCTCCGTGCATAGTTGTGGAGTAGAGGTTGTATAGTTTCAAAACCTCAGGTTTCTTTTTCCTGCTTTGTTGCCAATGACTGCCTTCTGTTGGTATCTTCCAGCCACAAGCTACAGTCAGCACTAGAGAAGTTTGTAACTTAGCCAGAACCATTCCATTTCTACTCACTCACCTATGGCTTTGAAATATTACAGAAAGAACAATATTCTGTATACAAGAGAATAAAATGTGTTTCCTTTGTAGGGAGAAAGAGAACCCCCATTAAGTAGCAAGGGCTCACAGAAGAGTCACTGCTAGGGAATCCTATTGGATCCTTCATTTGAATGTTTTCTGGACATATTTCTCTGCAGGAAGACTCTAAGCCTTGTCCAGCACTTGCCTGGTAGACTGTTTATCCGTAAGGGTCTGATAATGCTTTGAAGTTCTTCATAATGAATTAGAAAGTGTACCTAGTAGATGTCTGTGCTTCACAACTGGATCAGTTATCTCTGCTGCAAGATTTCAGATAAGCAAAAGTCAGTGGATGCTGGATGACCAGTTCCTTCTTTTAAGACTCTTGGACATATGTGTGTGGTTTTCTTATAGTAAAAAGTAAATACAATCAAATATTTTAGGTCATAACTGCCAAATAACCTGCAAGACATATGTAATTAGGACTGCGGTAGGAGAACTTTAATACATTGATTAACTGAAATATTTTGTTTATTATTTAGCATGTTTATAAAAGCCTGATCTAATACGTGCGGTAAAGGTGAATTCGACAGCAGCATCTCACGTTTTGATATACCCAATATAAAAAACGCTTTTAAAATATGTAAAAAAAAACATTTAACTAATTAAATGTAATCTTCTACGAAGTGCTTGGAAATTGCTGAACTTCATCTAGTTTCATTTAGGAATTCCAATTCTATGTTTAAAAAAAAGACAAAACTAAATTTAAAGCTATTAAATCAAAGGATTACTTGGCAGGTTTTACTGTAATCTCCTGTTTAGTTTTGTTTTTTTCCACCGCCTCCAGTTTTAAAACAGCTCATGAGTAATGTGTAATTGACTGCTCCACATTCTCAGCAGTAACCGTCCCTGCCATTCAGTCCTGGTGCTGAAAGTGTCCCTCAAGGGCCGAGGCCTTCGAGCTGCAGGGTTTTTGGTTCCAGCGGAGATTAGAGGGAGCCAAGCGGTGAGGCGTCCCTCAAACATCCTGACCAGAGATTGAGGAGGACAATGGTGCGGCTGTGTCTGTGTCAACACCGGCTCTATAAACACACAAATGTACACAGACATTCCCCTTCCCCCAGCTCCCCTTCACCCTACCCCAACATGGCCATGCAGGATCCTTCCTGAGCCCTTTTAACCTCTCTATCATCCCCCTTTCCCTGCAGTATGGGTCACATCTTTACAATATGCAATACAACCTCTTAGAGGAAGCAAGGGACAAGCAGACATAGAGTTTTTCTTTACTCTCCTATAAATGAAAATCACTTATAATACAGAGAATTTATTCATTTTATTTTAATCAGGAAAAGGGTGCATAAGTACAAATTTGATAATGGTATTAAATAATATATTGCATAACGTTGATATTTGACCCCTTATACTTTGCAAAACTTGTTGCATCAATTTAAATTGGTTGGTTTCTTGGCACTGACCAAACTATTGGCTACTATTAATAAAGTGGGTTAAGGTCAAGGCCTTTACATAATTTTAATTGTAGCCTTTTTTATTCACTTTATGGTCTACTAAAGTATCAGACCACCCAGTTATGTCTAAGTATGCACTCCCAGACTCCAACTAGCTCCCTCAGATGTTGTCTAGAATATATAAGACCTTTTCAGGGGCCACAAAGGATTGAGAATACTTTAACAGTGCCAGAGGTGAAGTGATTTGCAAAAAGTGAAGCACTGAAGGAGGAGGGGTACATTTCAACCTTACCCCAAATCAATTCTTTTTGAATTTGTGATTTTTTTAGCGCAACTTAACTCCAAATGTAAAACTAACATATTCGTACCTTGGGAAGCTGAAATGTTGAGGCAGAAGGTTACCTAGCATGCTCTTGACTGGTGTTTGCAGGAACGTTTATTTTCATTGGAGCTAGTTAGCGAACCGATACCAGCTAATGTATTTGTGAAGGTGTATGTATATTTTGATTTGTTCACCCAAGCCTTCTTTTTTGTTATTTGATATTTGCATGCTCATTGCACCCTAAAAAAAGTACAATTCAAATAGAACATAAATATCAACATTAAATTGACAGTTATTTAAAATGTTCACCTAAAAGGCAAATCTCTATATCTTGTAAACAAGGCTTTTGATTTTTAGAGTAACTATTAGTGAATATTTTCATCTGTATTTATTCCATTAATGACTTCAGACCCGTTCGCTCTCAGTTTGCGCATTTACGCCTCCAACACAGTCCCCTACCAAATAATAACTTGTACAATGTGATAACTATAAAGAAACGCAGCAGGTTCTCACAACATCTGTAAGAAAACTAAATCCTACTCTACTCTTTTGCCCAAAACTGTATAAACACAAAATCATCCAAGGATTCAAATATTTTTAAATAAATGCTTAGAAATAAGATTCTTGGCTTATAAAGCTATTTTGCAATCACTCAGTTCTGAGAACTTCAAGGCTCGAAAATTAAGAGAGTGTTTACTTTCAAACTGAAGCTAAATTAAACAAAGATAATGGCTGTTTTAACCACCAATCTAAAGGCTTTTCTAAATTTCTTTTGGAAAATGTCAGCCACAATATTGAGCACATTGACGGGCCTTTATAATGCAGTGTCTGTGTGGTTTAACAAAACCAAGTTAACACAGTGTAGTTGTTTTTTTTTGTTTCATTTGAGGCTTTAAATGTTTAACAGTGTTTAAATGTTTAAAGTGGTGATTCTTCACAGCTTCTACAAACCCTGTAGCATTAAGTGGTCTCGGTTTTCATGGCTTAATTTCCTCTGAATGTTTCAAGAAAGATATTGTTTCACCAATTTATGTCAATCATAATCAGTGACATCTTGAAAATCCTTTGTCCTTTACTTTGAACTGTAAGAAAACAGCTGCTGAGCATGAAAATTGTTACAAGCTTTAGTTTGAGTCCGTCACTAGGAGTTGGTGGACTTAAAGATCCAGAGCCATAATAGATGCAGAGGCGCCGAGCACTTTAAACAGAAAAAATAAAATCATTACCCATTCTTTGCTTCAATGCACATGAAAAGGCACGGCCTATTTAGGTTTAAGAGGAAACAACACACACCTTAAACACGTGAAGTATATAATTTTAGGCATTTAAAGCTCTCTGGGCTAAAAAAGGTCTCTTAAAAAAAGTTGTTCACATTTACAGTTGATGGCCGGTTAGTTTACTTCATTTGAACTCATTATTCATTTGACAAATTAAATAAAAATCAAATTAAATAAATCATTAGAGCTGTGGCTTTAAAACAGTATAATCCATTTTAATTAATCTACTGTCTCCTACTCCCTAATTAATTAGTCCCTGTTGCTAAAGTCATCCATTGCATCAAAAAAAAAAAAGTATATATATATATATATATATATATATATATATATATATATATATATATATATATATATATATATATATATATATATAATAAACTTTTTTTTCTTTATACTGCTCGTAACTGAAGACATTAAAAACCTACAGATCAGATTCTTTACAACTTCAAACATTATTTTTTAGAATCGTTTGTTTACGCTTCCATGGCAACTAAATTCCCCCATAATTTTCAAATCAAATGAAATAATAGAATAATTCATCCTCCGTAGTTCTTTTCCGTTGGGATTATTGAATTATTTTACAATTGAATTGAAAGCAGTGAGTGGAATGTCTTTTTCCCCACTTGGGACCTTCAGGTAAGACACATTGCTTTTTTTTGCTTTGTTTAGAAAAAAGTTCAGTTCTAAATAGTTATTAGCCGTTTTCTGGTATAACAAGGCTTTTACAACCTTTCAACAATGCTCTTCCCCATATCGTTCTGATTATTTAAAGTCCTTTTGATGAGATGCCTGGGAATAAACAGAATGCTGCCGATCCCAAACATGTTCCCGTGCATTGCTGAACAGCTGGCAGACAGAAGGCTCCTAGATTTTTCCTTTCAAGGAATCAAATTAGCATTTTTAAAATTATTGCTGGATATGTTATTGTTGCTGTTTTGTTTGTTTGTTTGTCTGTTTTTTTTAGCACAATCGTGGTCCCTTTAAGAAAAACGCATGTTTAAGATTTAATAAGATCCCAGATTTAAACAAACCTGTAACTTTTACCTCCTTGGAGTGCTAGTGTAGTAAAGAAAGCCTGCCACCCTTTTTTACACTTTTTTCAGTTTTATGTCTTTCCCTAACCATAAAAAGATAAAAAGATTCTTCTTAGCTTTTAAAAAGAAATGCATCTTCTCTTCATTAATAAAGGTACCTAGATCGTTGTTGCTTCCATGGCTGGTTTGAAGTGTTCCTAAAACATATTAGGTCAAAACAGATCCCAGATAAATTCATATCCCTATTAAAACACATAATTTAACATGGACACCTTGCTTTTTTGAAATGTTTATTTCACTTTTAAAAAGCAAGGTGGTTGGTTGCACGTGAAACATTTCACGTTTAATCATAACGCCGTACCACAGTACTGATACACAAAACATAAAGATTTAGAGTCTGCTGTCCCAAATATGAAGCTCTAAACATGAATGAAACACCAGTAGCCTTTGACGCCAGACGTGAACAGAACATTGGGTGTCAATGTGTGGGCTTTCCATTTCCCAAAATTCAGAAACAAATATGTGTGAGCTGCATGGAAGGTATGCAAATACTCTGCCGGGTGCAGATACGAAGCCATTGCGAAAGAATGGCCAGGCACAAAGAGAAAGGGGCTCAGTGATCAAGTCAAGACAGAAGAACAACTGAGCGTGGGCAAGAGTGTGAGACTGTGTACAGCGGAGTGACAGAGAGGGTCTTCGTCGAACATGTAGCCATGTGAACACAGGCTCTTTGTGAGGAAGAATGTCGTTTTCATAACAGCAAATTTCTTCTGGGGTGACTGTGGGCCAGCTCGGTCCGTCTGCCGAGTCTTTGTCAACCCATCTCACTCTTGGGCGGCAGAAAAGACGAGAATGTGATTAGCATGCATCCCTGCACCTTAAGCCACCACCCCAATCTCCACAAACTAAATGCCTGCACATCCAGCCTCCTCCCCAGCTCCCACCCTCATCCCCCATATTCCTTTCTCTTCATAACTGGATCATGGGTGGTAGATGGAGGGGCCCATTGTACATTGTTTTGGCTGTCTGAGGTTCAAATCCTCTTGAGAAAGTGGATGGGAGGGAACCGGCAGAGCCAGCAGGCACCTTTGGGTTGTGAAGGGAATTGTTGAGCTTCTAAATGAGCAGAGGGCATCAAGGGGCCCTCGCTGATGTGGCACCATGAAATGCGACAAGCCAGGGTTCAACCACTCGCAAGCTGAGGCGGGTTGTCCTTTTTAGAGTTTTAAGTTCTCATTATAAGTTTTAACACTTCGCATTTTTTGCTTTTATGAATGGCTTTTTTAGTATTTAGCATCCAGATTTTAAAAGAAGCAATGTTCTGTTAAAGCAACATCCTAACGTTTGCAAAATGTGTATTTGACACAGTTTGCTCATGTTTCACTTAATAATCTATGAGGGTAGAAGTAAATCGTACCTATAATTCCTGGTACAAAACACTTGATGAGAGGTAAATCTGTTGATTTGAGCAATATTTTTTATTATAACTGCAAAAATGGAAAAAATACCAAGCTTTCATAATAGCACCTTACGAAAAGACATTCTAAATCAGTAAAAAAATAGGAATTCACTTATAAACGTTCGATGAGTTATGAAATAAAACAAAATCGGCAAACTAACTGTTAGCCGGAATCCGTGGAAGGACTGGGTAAAAATGTAAAAAAAAAAAACTTACATACACATGTATTTATAATTTTTCAAAATACTTTCAACATAAAAATAAACTAATACAGTTTATTAAACTGGTCAAATTGCGATTGAACTTTGACTGTTTATGCATTAATTTGTCTAAATGCTACTAAGTCCTTTTAATAATTAGCATCATTGAGGGTTTTTTATATATATAGTAGCATGCTAATTAATTTAATGGATACTATATATAAACTGCTGTATTTCAGCATAAAAACTAATAATGGAAAAAAAAAACATATAAAAACAAAGACAAAGTAATGATATGCCATCCTAGAACATAATTTCCCTCAATTAGTCACAAAACACAGGAGAAAGCAAGTTGATGACATTCCTAGAAGGTTATCCTTTGAATTAAAGGTGAATATAACTCATTGGATCTGCAATCTCTTTGTTTCAGAGTGTGTATATGGCTGGATGTCGTTAGTTCTGTGAGGGAAGAAAGAGGGGAAAGAGAGGAGGCAACCATGTAATCCCGGTCATTAGTGGGCTTAAAAAGGATTTGGTGGAGCTACAATAATGGAGACTCCACTGGCCTACACTGTAAGACCCAAAGAGACCCAACAGGAAGGAGCAGCGTCCACTGAGGTACAACTGTTTTAGTGGACTCAACTGAGAGAAAGTAATCTGGATTTTTGAGTGAAGCTGTCTGTCTCTGCGTGACTGCAAATGGCAACCACAAAATTTAGTCCTTTCGCTCTCAATCTCACACACACATTCTTGCTTCGATTCCCATGCTTCCCAGCCCCATAGAGGGGTATGAACACAGTGTGGCTGGTGTTGCCATGGCGAAGGCCGAGATGCAGCCCAAGAATGGCGACTATGCTCCGCATGCGGAGGGGCCGGCGACATGAATGCTAGGCAGCGTATACAGTAACACATTCATACATACCCTTATGCATGCCTCACTCTCCGCATAAGCTCCTCTTGTATGTCACAAAAAAAGTGATTTTTTTAATTTTGAGTTTCAAATTTTTAAGTTTTAATTAAGATGATTATTTCATCATGAAGATTTGTAAATTTGTTTTAAAAAGCATAACTTACATACTTACATATTGACACTGATATTTTGTAACATAAACAAAAGTAAAATCTGATGCTTTTATTACAGGATGTTTCATACGATCTCGCCTGTTAAAACTGCAAAAGTTTATTTACCTTCTGAAACTCCATTCAGACGTTATGTGTCACTATGTAAAAAAAAGTATGACCTACTGTTTATTACCCCCCGGAAATAAAAATAACTAATGTGGAAGTCAGAAAGAAGGTAGTTCCTATCTGGCAGTATTTTTGTTGACTACGATAGCTAAGAAAGAACTGCTGACAACAAAAAGGCACTGAAAAAACTTAAAATTTAGACCATTTTATATTACTAAGAAAAAAAAAAAGGGCATTCATTAAATATGCAAATTATTTGTAAGCTAAAAACTCTATGATGTTGTTTAGATGCCATGATGTTTTGCTTTTATGAATCTATGGGTACCGAAGCTTTGAAAAGCCCCTACTGGTTCTGAATTGTTTGTTTGGCAGCATTTTAGGTATTTGGAAGACAACAGACGAAAACAGATGTTTAAAGAAAGATTTGTAGACCCTTTAAGAAAATCCTAGTTAATAGCCAGTAAAGAC
>JAVLVB010000702.1:2740524-2767506 GCA_032876305.1 Orestias chungarensis | reverse complement strand
TATATATATATATATACATGTATATATATATATGTATATATACATATATATATATACGTATATATGTATATATATATACATGTATATATATATATATACGTATATATGTATATATATATATATACATGTATATATATATATATATATGTATATATATGTATATATATATATATATATACACACATGTATATATATATATGTGTATATATATATATATATATATATATATATATATATATATATATATATATATATATATATATATATATATATATATATATATATATATATAGAGCAAATTATTATCTGTAGTGGTCACAATAAAATCAGTTTTCTCTTCAGATAGCAGCTAGGTGAGCTGCAAAGGAGATGAACCATCATATTGGGTCCACTATCTGTCTTATTAAAGCTGAACAAACAAAGTATTTTATCAGCTGGCCTTTCTCTCTGGGTGAACAACTTGATGGAAACTAAGCCCCAGAGAACGATTCAGAATATTAAAAACAACTATACCCGAGCATGAGCCGAACTGATAAACAACACTGAATATGAGTTTCCAAAAGCTGATTATATTTTAAAAATACTGGAAAAGCCCCATGAACTCATAAGCAGAGGACGTTTTCTTCATTAAATACAAGGACTGAAATAAGACTGAGTGTATGCAGTGAAAAAAAATGTCTCCATTCAGGCCTGAAAGCTGAGGACAAATTATCAATCACTTCATCTGTTGTTGAGTTCAGCTGCTGCCAAAGACTTGACTCATTCTCTCTGTGGATTAAGCCACTTTTGTCTGTTTACAATCTCATCAGTTTTTATGTTTGCATGCATTGCACGGCTTAAAAAATCTTGTGATATTTTTCTGTTCACTTTGCCAACGTAGAGACAGGAGCCAAAGGGATTTCATGCACTGAACAGTCATTCAAAAACAGCCCCAAACAGTGCTGCGCTTTGGACGGCGTTTACAAAGGCCATCTGCAAGCTGGTGCTCCCCAAGAACAGAGGCAAAGCTGGTCTAGAGGCATGATGGCAGAGCAGTGTGGTGCTGGCCCCAGAATAAACAGGCCATTTAACTGGACAACCTTCATAAAAGCCACTATTGATGCAGCTCAGATTTTTTTTGTCTCATTTTGCATCCCTGAAGTGGTAATTGTCTTCGCTGTTTACCTTACGCTTTCGTTTAACATTAGCATGTCTTTATCGACGTCCCGTATGAGCCTATGGATGTTTCTGCCCACAGCTGTCACTCGGGTGCCCCGTGTAATCGACTCTAAGTTTCCTCTCCGTCTGAGTCTGGATCAATGGCAGTCATCCGACTCTGGTCTAATCTGAAGCAGCCACCTCGCATGTTCAGGGGTCGCCTGCCGCGACCATGTGTGAACATTCCTGCCTGGTTTGAGTGAGCAGACATGATGGGGACAGACACGCCTTCGGGAAAATGAACACATGTGCAGACAGGATCTTGGGGCTCCGACGCCCAACAGGGCTCAGGTTCCCGCTACCCCCCCCGAACATGCGGGTGGAGAAATAACTCGTAAATCCACGGGACAACTGTTCACCACGCATACGCGCACACACTCCTCCAATAAACCCTCTGCGTCTCATTTCCCTCATCGAACCTTCAGACCTGTGCTACCCCATGTGGAGCAGATGGGCGACAGCCTCTCTGCCTCTTTTTTTTTTTTTTTTTTGCTCTGCCTTCTCTCACTTTCCTAGTACCTCCTCTTAATGACTGCAGATATCTTAAAAAGCTCTGCCACTTAAAACGGCAGCCTCCCTCCGCAGCTTCATTTGACATGCTTGGTAGGAAAACAAAGAAAGACCCCTATTGTGCCTTTTTCAACAGCATCCAATCAAGTCTGCCACTCTATTAGCCATAATCGCCACTGAGAAAGAGAAAAACAGCACAACGATCCATTTTTCTTCCTTTGCTCCAGCTTTTCAATATTATTCTGCACTTTTAGACCTCTGCATAAGGTTAACCTGCCAACTGAATATAGATATAATCCCTTTTTGGATTGCTCATTTTGAGTAAAAGGGAAGCAGCATGAACATAAAAGAATATCTGAGAATAGATGAAAAATGAAACAAATATGGATTTTCTCTATGACTCAACATGGTGTATGAAAGACAGACACTCAGGTGGAAACAGTTTTTACAGGAAGCAATAAATGCAGATGACAGGCATAAAGACAAAATGTAAAGAGACATTTTGATTATATTCTCATAACTGGCTATTGTTAATATAAATATCATTATGGTTGTTTAGAAATAAAACAAAAACACTATCCTATGATGTTATTATTTTCTCGTACATGATTATGAGTAGATGGTTTTATAAAGACGGACATGAGCCTCATAGGACCTTGGATGAAGTAAAATGCATTTTGGCTAGGAAACAGCTTGAACAACAATGTAATGAGAGCCAGTCCTCATGACCAAATCTGGACATTTTCCTCAAAAGATTTATCCATATGAAGAGAGGCTTTATTAGCATAAAACTAAAAACTTTAGATTTTATAAGGATTTATATAAGAGACACCTGGCCGTATATCAATGCTTTCTAGATCCGAAATGTCCCTGTAAAATTGGTCACTCCATGAATTCGACATGCTGAGGAAGATGAATCTTAATTATTACAGAGAAAGAGTGTGTTTCTGCATGGCTTAACATGAAAGTATTTTAAATTTGTTGGCTCATTGGTGTGAAATATGCATTAAATGTGTGTGGAATACTATGTATGCCCTGTTTGAGACATCCCAAAAACAAAAATCATTCATCAAAATCACATTAAAAAGATTGTCTGTCTTAATGGATACAAAGAACAAGACAATAAGGGATGACTCAAGACTTTAACACAGTGCTATATGGATAAAAAGACACGATTAGTAACAACAATCAACAATCAAACTGGATACTAAACAAAAAAATATGACCTACCTGGCAGCAATGTACAACGTCCTGTTCATGATCAGGATGAGCTGTATGTCCATTTTGTGCCGCTGTGTATTGTTCCTCCCAGGTTTATGGCCCACGAATGCTGGATACTGTTTTGTGTCTGTAAAAAAGGTAAAGAAAATCAAATCAAATGTATCGCTGGCTAATAAAGTAAAAGTGGAGAAAGAAGAATGCAGCAGTTTTTTTGTCTGTTAGGAGACAAAACGAGGTAGCGAAATTATCTGAAAGCAGTCATTTACCTATCAACGTATGTAGGTTTTGCTTCACAACTGAGTTCACCCTCAAAACTGAAGCAAGATACTAAAATAAATCCACAAAAAGCTCTAAAATGCTAATCCAGCAGATTTGGGTACCAAATTATTCAGTAAAGGACTGTTGAAGTTTAAATTTAAAAGTAGAGAAGCATGGAGGAAATGTTTTCTATCTAGGAAAATGTGAAGAAAGTTTGCCACAGAAACCAGACATAAACTTCTGGAATAATGTATTTTGGACAGATGCTTGTAAAACATAATTCTTACACCATAATCTAAAACAGGTCTGGCCTAGACCAAATCCAACATTCTAGGAAAACACCCTCATACCAAATCAAGAAAGCACACCAGGTGGAGCCTGTAACATGACAGTGACCTGAAACATACCGGTAAATTCACCAAGGATTGCCGAAGGATTAAGGCATGGAAAGTCGTGGGCCGAGTCAAAGCTCAGATCTTTATCTCATTAAAATGCTTAAAACGAGCAGTACATGTTAGAAACCTCTCAGTAAATCCGTTTTTATAATAGAGCAGTTGCCTTTTTTATTGTTTGCCTTAGATCCCCACCGTAGCATTTCAAGGGGTGTCATAATTTGTCTCATTTGAATAAAGATGCTGCTCCACGATTTCACTCTATTGTCAGCGGTTTTGGACGACATTGCTTGGGTTAAGAAATCTGTCTTGAGTAACACGCGTCCGTGTGAGCCTGTCTGGCTTGCATTGAAGCTTTCTCTGCCAGGACACAGAGCATTACGCCCACAGCAAGAGGAACAGGACACAATACAGGCAGAAACACAGCGAGAAACAGAAGAAACAATGACCATATCTTTAGAGCTTTCCACAGCATTCACTATCTGAGCGGCACAAGCACCCTGACGGCGGATTATCCAGTCATGTGAGGTGGGCTCAGTTTCAAATGCTGCCTTAAGTCCTTTATTTTAGCTCATGTATAGGGCACATCCTTTGGTGCCAATTTGCACTCCCGACACCACAGAATGAGTTCACATTTTTGTGAGGAAGGTAAGTGCTGTAGAGGAAGCATTAGTTGAGAGGGTGTAGGAAGGGTAAAAAAGATTGAACAAATCAGACACATACTGAGAATGGAGAGTTCTGAAGTACAAGACAAAGAGGGGAAAAGAGAAAAAGCAGAGAGACTACTTCTAATGAGAGGATGGATTGTGCACAAGAGAGGAGATAATAACCCAGAGAAAATAAAGAGAAGCAATGGAAAAAAAAAACACTTACAGTTGCCATGTGAGATGCTAATAGGCTCACTGTCCTCAGGGAAACCTGCCCCGGCTATTTGCAGTAGCGTGAAGCAGAGTACTAAGGCCTCTGACCTCATGGTCACTCCAACACCGCCGCGGCTGCTGCTGGTCTTTTGCTAAAGATGTGGTTTCGCCTGCACAGGAGGGGAGACACAAGCAGAGAGATGGGGATGAGATTCGGAGAGGAAATAACAAGGACGACAAACTTTGAAACAAATCTTTCAATCAATAATCCCATATTTCGATTCCTGCATTTCGGGTCAGAGGCAAATTCGTGTCCCACTGAAGTTAGCTGCTCGTGCATGTTTGCCCAGCTGCTTTCAGACGGTCCGAGTTATATTTATGAGCATTTTCGATGACCCAAGTAAGCCACCGTGCAAGCAAAACCAAATTAATTGGATAAGGGAGGTAATATGCGTCATAGATCGATGTCAGGCAGAGCAGATTCCTCCCTGCAGGAGTATGACGGGGTCTTAGAGTAGCAGCAGTGCTCTTGTTGAGATTAACCTGTGCAGAGCGTTGGCCAAGCGTGGAGATGGGGCAGGGCGGTATGGCAGCTCTTTATTTCATATTATTCAATCTCTTAGAAGTGTAGAACAATCTTGTACACCGACTTACACGTAAGGGTACGTGATACATCACAAGCTGAAGCAGACCATGGATAATAAAAGCTCACTTTACATTAGGCATTTTGTTTGGTGCTCAAAATATCAGTTATTTGTTATGATGTTAGGAAAAACTATTTATCTAGCAAAACAAATACCTAAAAGATTTAAACATTACATTTTGAGAGGAAAATCCTGGTGATACCTCACACCACTCTATTGAAAAACCTTGTTTCATTTCTCTCCTTCTTCACCTGCATCTTTTTTTGTCATTGCGCGAGGGAGGGGGAATGAGCTTGTCCAGCTTTCCTGGAAATCTGCCCTGAACCTCAGCCAAACATCATCAATCATCTTCCACTTTACTATTAGGCATGTTCTGCATGCCTAATACCTGTTGCGTCATGTCAGCCTATACGGAATTATCTTTCTTGCTTACAGTAGCTGTACATTCAAGCAAGGTATGTCTCTTCAAACCGAACACTGCGCTAGTACAGCATTTTCACAGCTCAAATGGAAGCAGCTGGGATTGGCTTGCTGTAGTTTGTATGCACACAATTACTCCTATAAATCATCCGAGACAATTATTGCATCTGTAATCTAATCAGGAATAAAGAGTTTAATTTGCATGAAGCACCTTCAGTTTTTTCTTTCTTTCTTTCTTTCCTCTTTTTCTTCTCTACTGAAGCTGTGAGAATGAGATGTAGCTGTGCAGATAAAGCGAAGGGATGCTTCAGGGATGAGCAATTGAATAAAATAGTCAATTTCATTTGCTCCAGCTTGATAAAAGTTGTTTATCCCACGCTGTATTTTCATTTGCTATTGTATATCTTAGAGGAGAGCAACCAGGAGAGAGGAAGAAGATGGAGGAGGAGGGGTTACTTTCTCTTTTTTATCTGTCAGGTCCCTCTCTGCCTCTCTTCCCCCATCTCTCTTTCTCTCTCCATGCTCCTGTGAATCTCATTCAGGAGAGGAATGAAAAACACTATTCAGTGGTAGATTATTTTTAACACTGAGGAGAATACCAATACTAAAGCCTGGATACGACCTTGGTCTCAAAAGCTTCTTCCTTCCCCTCCATCCTTTCTCACTTATTCGCCTGCCGACTTACCCTTATATAGCAAATTGCATTATATAGCACTTTTTATGAAGGCTGAAATATTTTAAAAAATGGACGTTCCTTCACTCCACCTCCATCTCACATTAACATGTGTTCAGGCATCACATTTTACTCTGTCCAAATTGAAAAGAGAAATTGGATTTTTTTCCCCCCGCTTCCACCATACAGAAGAGCAACTCTTGCTGGATGTCTAAAATGCGAATCGTTTCTGAACCTTGACCCAGAATTCATCCCGTAATTGACTGATTGATGAGCAGGAAGTAGCATAAGAAAGAGAAAAACAGCCCTTAGGGAGAGAAAGTAGTCAATGATGGATGAAGGCCACACCAACCACCAAAACAAGATCTGGCTTACGGTGCAGTGGGATGAACGAGGGGTGATTCTGCAACTCTGTCTCATTATATCAGAATCCTTACTGGATCTTTCCAACAAACACAGGCGCTGTCATTTTTATTGTTTGTTGGGATTTCTCCGACAAAATTTCCAGACATCTCTTTGCTGATCAGCTCTGGCTGGAGGCGGAGAAGCTCCTCCATCCATATCAGTGAGTTTTAATTGGATGCTAAAACTCCTCTCCCGCTGCCTCCCACGATACACAAAATAAATTGAGCACAAAACATCTTAAGTGAAACCTCTAAACCTTCCAGCGGCCCTTTCATTATCGGCTGCAACACAGGAGTAAGAGGGACGGGGCGAGACACAGTCTGTCTTTACCGAATTACGCTCTATGCGAGGAGGAGCAAATTGCTTCCCTGTGTGTTAAGTGTGTGGAGCTCTGATCTAAAATGCTAGTTCTGTGTGGCAGTGTTTAGACACACATTCAGGCTGAGATCATCGGGGTTTGGGAATCACGGATCAAAGGCACGCCCACACTTGTGCAATAAATTACCTGCTACCAAAATAACATGCAGTGGAGGTGGAAGAGTGATGGTTTCGACTCTAAAGCTTTCACCGCACAAATCCAATGAAATAGATCTAAACAATAAAGGTTTTGGACGTTATTCTGCTGGTACTGGGAAATCCTTTTGATAGGAAGTATGGTAAAGCCCCTATTCAGAACTTTGAGGTTGCTTTCTAGAAATCAACAGGTGCTTTACTGGGACTTTCATGCAACTTAAACAGGATTTTCCCAGAAAATACCAACTTAGAAAGTACAGGAGCTTCAGTTTGAAATTTTTCTGCCAGAGCTTAAAGGCCTCAATCAGTAACTCACCTGGCACTTACTTGGAACTCACCACATACTTTACCAAAACTTGGTTGGTACTTTCTTAGGAACTTGGTGATTTCTGAAAAGTTCTCGAAAAAACATCTGTGAAGTTCCAAACAATTATTGACACTTTCTATAAACATCCAGGAGATTAACTAGGAAGTTATGTCTACACATCTAGTAAGTTCTAGGGAAGGATCCAGTGAAATCAATGAAATTTTAGAAAATAACATGGTAAGTTCCCGGACATGTTTGGATCTGTGAAAATGCCTTTTTTTAAAGTTACCTCTAACGAATGTATATAGTAAATTTCAGTAGTGTAACCAATAGGGGACATAAAAGTACTAGGTAAGTTTGATTAACAGTAAGTGAGATGAACCAGGAAAGTATTGAGTAGGATATGCAAATTACCTCAATTAACTCCATATTCCTTCACTTCTTGCGGTACTTTGAGGGAGCCAATTTGAGTTCACCTTCTCATAATTCCTTACCCCCTAATTTCTTTGTCGTCCCTTTTTCCATTTCATTTCCTTCCTTGATTCTTTCTTTTATATTCCTTTTTATCTCCATTTTCCTTCTTTCCTTTTACCTTCATTCATTTTCTTTATCCTAGATTTCTTTCTTTTGTTGCTTGTTTCCTTCTCTTCTTTTCCCTTCCTTCGACCTTCCTAATTCTTTTCTTTTCACTTACCTGTTTGTCTTCCTTTCTTCTTTCTCTTGCTCAGTGTTTTCTACTGTTCTTTTTGTCCTTTCACCTTCTAAAATTTCTTTCATTCCTTCTTAATTATCTTTTGGTTCTGGGAGAGTAACCTATTTGATTAAATGTTGTCCACAACCAACTGTAAGTTTTGGAAAATATCTTGTAACTTCTGATTTCGGGACAGTACGAACTGTATTATTAGTCCCACTATATGTTTTTAGGAACCTTCACTGCTATCCTTACAAATTTCTCTGTAAATCACAAAGATAAGCCTCAGAACAGAAAGGGACAAGATGGAGGACTTAATCCATCTGAATGCTTTGGGAAGGCACCAGTACATAATAAAAACACAAAGACCCCCTTATTCCTGCTCCGAACCAACACTGTCCTATGAACTGCATGCCCACACTTTTTCACATACTCAACAATCTTGTTATATATACAGCTCCAAGCAGAAAAAGTACGCACAGGATTCATGACTATAAACAACATCCATTCAAGTCGAAGCAGAAAACCAATTAAGAGCGAGGTACGCCCATGGAGGCCACTGAGCCGAGCGGCATTAGCTTTAACAATAAACACATTAGCCAGCTTAATGATGTTATTGCAGCTTTCGCATCAACACGTTAGCTATGGGTGCTCGCTCGTGATAACACGCATTTATTTCGATGACAAAGTCGGTCACAGTGGGGTTCAGGTGAGGAAGGGGAAGGAAATGTTGCCCAACATTTCTCTTTTTCTTTGACACCTTTGATGAAAGAACAAACAAATGAACTCAAAAGCCTCGTTCTCCCACACACCAACTCATGGACACACGCACATTTAGTTAATCTTCAGAAGGTCCCAGCTGTTCTTCTCTCAATGCCCCCATGCTGTAGAGACATAGTGCGCAATGGAGTGAGAGACGGTTTTTGATTACATCTGAGAAAAACCTTTTGCTGATTAAGTGACGATCCTTTATGTGTGTGGCGCCAAGAAGGAAAACACAGATACAGTTTTAGCACAAAGAACATATGTTTGCTGTCAGTGGGTAAAGTGCTCTGGCTGCCTCTGATATCAGTAGAAACACTCTGATTGTTTCACAAACAGGAGGTCTTTCCAAAGGAAATTAAAGGAAATTAGTTTCCTTTTATCTTTATTCGTCATAAGGTTGACGTTAATGCAACTGTGATAACAAAGGTTTCTTTGACCCAGGTCAGGATCTGATTCTTACTCATTCTCTGACTCTACACTGAAACCATTTGCAGCCTAAATTTACCTACTGTTTGAACAAAACATGTAATCTTGCGCAAACAGGCATCAGATGTGAAACATAATGCCAACATAATGGAGTATTTCTTGAGTGTGTTTCAGTTTTCAGTTTGTTCCAGTAAGTTTAACAGGAAACAGACATTCTTAAAGACTTGATTGCAAATTATAGAATAAGAAAAGGCAACGGAAGAACAAACAACAAATTCATCTTCTTTTTTCTTCTTTTTTTTTTTTTTGGTTGGGTTGAATTAAACTGTTTGAACTTTCACAACGCTCATTAACCCTGCCTTTGTTTTGTCATTTCCACTGTGGAAAAAGACCACAACAGTGGCAGGCACAAATAGCTGGCTCCTCCCACTGAAGACATATCTTCCAAGGATGCACTGAGCGACTGTGTGCAGGAGCAACAGCCCAATTGGGGCACTAAAATTTGAATTTAAAGCAATAAAAATATAAATATTTAGAATATGTGTTTTATAGAGATGACACAAAGTTCATAGAAAGTTGGAAACTTTAAGTTGACGTGGATTTCTACGTTTCATCCACTGTGTTTGCTCCAACGGAGATACAATGCCATTTTAACTATCAGCTTGATTGAATTTCACAGCATATAAACTGGCAAAACTAAAGTTCATTTTACAATACTTTGGGGAAATTAAATGTTGTAGCTCAATATTATTAAAGTTTCTTTAAAGATTTGTTGTAGATGCCTATAATCAGAGGCAGAATGAATCTCCTGTAGTACTCTGTTACTTTAGATCTAAAAAGCATTTTATTTAAAGGGGTCTGAAGTTGTATAACAGTCTGATGAGGAGGCTCAGGTTGTTCATGATGTTCTTCATTTTATCAAGAAAACTTTTGCACGCTAATCCAACGAGTCCACAGCATCCAATTTATTTGCCTCCAATCTCATATTTCTAATTATCATTGATCTAAGAGATTGTTGTGACTTCGAACTTCTCTGTCCTCTTTTCTCCTGCTCTTTGTCCACAGCAAATTTAATGCGAAAAACAAGCAATTTTTCCTTGAACACCACTGAAATTGTTAAATATAAAAAAGGATGCCAATCAGATTAAGTAATGTAGGAGTTATAGTTCTTAATCGGTTATTTTCAATGAATTTAAAAAAATAAAACTGTTATTTTTCATATAAATTTTTTTTTTTTTCGTTGTGTATTTGATTAATCAAATCCTACAAAAGTACTTAATAAGAAACTTTTGAAGCAGCAGCTTCACATGTCACCTTATGAAACCTTTGACAACAGCTAAGTGTGTCTTTTTTAATATGTCAGGACAATTTTGTCATATTTATGCTGATTTAAAAGTTAAAAATAGATGCACAGTGGCTTACTACTATCTAGTGTCAGCACATCCAGGTGCAGAGATTCTGTTATAAATAAAAAAAGCTAGTTTTTTTCAAACACAACCCCAAGTTCAATTACATAATAAAACATACATAATTAAAGAGTGATGTTTGTGCCTGCTTTAATCATTATCTAAAAATGAGAATCATTTCTATAAGGATGTAGCTTTAAATGAAAGTATCCAGTGATTTTCCTGTATTATTTGGAGATCTAAGCCTCCCACAGCATGCTCAGGCGGAGGCTGGAAAGAAATAGGAAATAGAGGTCTTCTGATGTAGTACAAGAGATAAATTTATCCTGTAAATATCGTTGAGAAGAATAGAAGAAAAGATGCCTGAGTGGGAGTAATAGTTGAGGATCGCTTTGCTTTTCTTGGAGCTTGAGAAAGAAAAGCTACTGAACAGGTGAGTTTTAACAGCGCAGTCCTTTTAGCTTACTGATACGCTTGTGTTGCATTACATAGCAGAGATAGACCTTAACACATAGGTGCAAATCCAACACCCATTAAAACACAAGACAATACCTTTACAACAGACTATCTTTCTAACAAGTTCTCAACATCCCTCGGTTATGACACCTGTTGACAGGTGAGCTGGAGAAAATTGGGTTTGAGCTGATGTGTGAAAATAGAAGAAGATTAAACCGAACAGCATTAAACCAAAAAAGAACAAAAAAACCCACAGCAAGATGGAGAACAGCCCTGATCCTGCCAAAAGGAGGATAAAAAATAGGCCACATCCCAACCACCTACAGCTCCCGAATGGGAAGGATCGCCTTGCAGGTGTTTACGGTTGTCATTCCAGGCCTGATAAATTTGCTTGAAAAAAAAACATAGCCTAAACCCAAGAGGCTATGATAAGAGGAGGAAAATGGAGAAAGTGCAAATGGAAGGGACCCGCCTGTTTCGGGGAGAAGAAAAAAAACCAGCAAAACTTTCATCCAACACAAACACACATGCTTGCATCAAGGTCCTTTTTCTCTCCTGTTTATAAGCCCTTGCTCGTTGCCTCCGAATGAATATCTGCATGGAGGCAATCGATCATGGTTTGATTATTAAAAGACAAGGAAGTTGAGTTGAATGAGGCACCCCGCAGCTGTTAGTCAGTTACTGAAATAAAAGCCTGAATGTAAGAAGTGAAGGATTGATTCTGGGAACGAGCCAAGAAGCACTCAAAAACAAATGGGGAAGAATTACAGAGCAGAAAATAAATGAAAGCCTGATAGAAACTGCAACAATAAATATGTTCAAGATTGTCCGTACCCCTGAATCTATTTAATACTGACTTTATGATCCAAAATCCATTAGACCTGGATGGAACTTCAAGGTTCCAAATCATTAAAAACAATTATCCACCACAAAAACGGTCTGTTATTTTAAGATTGACCAGTGAGTCTCTGAGCAGATAACTAAATTGAACGACAACATAGAAGACGCAATAAAATAATAGTTAAGGAATGTAAAGGAGAAGACGTAAAAGCGATAAATAATTCACAACAAAAGAAAAGATAAAAGAAAAGCAAAGAAAAATAAGAATGAGGGATAAAAGGGAGGACAAATTAGGAGAGGTAAGAAAATGAAAAGAAGGGGAATTGAGGAAAGGAATTCATTGAAAAAAGTGAGGAGAAACAAAAGGAAATGATAAGAAGGATAAATATGGAAAGGGAAGGAATGAAAAAAAGGAAGAAATTAGAAATAATGAAGCAAAGAGAAATGAAGAATGGAAATTATAGAAAAGAAAATATAGGAAAAAGAAACTGAGGACAAATGAGGAAACAAAATGGAGAGAATAAAAATAGAGGGAGGAAAGGATGGGTAAATGGTAAGGGATTCAAAAAAGCGAAGCGCAGAAAGGATAATGGTTGTTTCTTGTTTGAAAATAAGACCCCTCCAAACGAACGTCGTTCTAACCGAGCTGAGAGCAGAAACCCATATGAAATAAATGATGAGAGGAGATAACTACCACTCACAGCATTGTTTTTAAAGTAGGTCAGGAGGAAGCAACACACTCCCAAATCTTCTCTGGAAAAGCTTTCAAGTTCCGCCAGGAACCAAACAGAAATTGGTACACAGAGTTAAATCAGTCTAAAGCATTGCTAAAAATAGGTTAAGCATTAAAGAGAGAAGGTCTTAACTTTGAATTACAACATTACTTTGAAGTACATGATTATCTACAGTTGTAGCAAAGGGATTCATATTGTGGTGTTTTACTGCTTTATTCCTTTATATTTTTTGTAACGAAAGGAAAATATCATGAAATGCTTTTGTGTAAAACATGCATTTTGAATTTATTTTACTCAAAACAGAATGGGAAAAGCTTACGTATTTTTGGTGTTACTTTATGTTTGTTTCCTTTGTCCTCCAATCTTTAATCTACGGCTGCTGTTCAAGTCTAAAAAATAATATTCAAATTATTTGTTTTCTTGAAGCAAGATTTAAATAAATTTAGATCAGATTATCAATACAATACATTTTCCGAATTCAAAAAGGAGGGTTTGAATACATAAATACATTCTCCAAAGCGTTATGATAACTTTAAATATATGATATCTTCTAAATTTGGTGATATCTAGTTGTAAAGTTACAAATTAAAGGTTACTAAAATTGTCCCTCTCTGGAGTCTCTGTTAGTAACATTTTGTATCTATATTATTATAACTATAACAGACTAGCACTGGTGTTGCCCTCCATGCTCCAACCTCAGGTGTCATAAACCTATTTAAAAAAAAATTTTTGTTGGTGTCCATATTTCCTTTTGTATCGATTTATTTCTTTGAGAGTAGAATCTTAACTAAAAAGTTGAGGCTATTACCTGCTCTGTTGGGGGAAAAGCTTTTATCAATCAAACCCCCCCCCCCATCTCTGCAAATGACATTTAACTGAACAAAGACACGCAAAGCTCCAAATGGAAAGCACAAACACGCAGCCGTCGCCGCCGCTCAAAGAACAAGGTTACGGGTTTAAATATCAGAACCTTTCTCTGGCCTGTCACTCACTGCTCATGACAACAGCAGCAGAGAGCTTAATCAATCTGGATGCAGCTGATTCTGAAATGTGTGGGCAAAGCGGAGGAAATTGCTGCTGATAAGGCCGACCGTGGTAGTGCGTGGCCTTCTCTGTCTCCCTTTTGATCCAATTATCTCTTTGGTCAACTTCGACTGCCTTTTTGATGGACGTTCAGCCACTGGATTATCACATCACTTTTGATGTGCTGCATGTTAACAGGGGATACTTCATATACACTAAGGTGGCGATTTAAGGTGTAATTCACCTGCAGTTGTCAAACACTTTAAAAAGGGTCGAAAAGTGGCCACGAAAACAAAAAATTAAATCTGTGAAAGCTCTCAGGATGTCGCAGGGAAAAACGTCACATTAAGTCGAGAGACAGATGCTGGCATGACAGAGGCAAAGGAGCAATGGTACTGTTCAAACCGCCCCTGAGCCCGATGCACATTTTGGTTGGAAACTAACGGAGGCCAACTGAAGGGTGCCTTCAGGCAGCGCTGCGCGATTTGATGTCATGCTCAGTCATGATACAGACCTGGGAGCTGCCGGCTGCCAGGTTGGCGAGTCAAGAGAGGCTATAAAATTCAAAGCGCCTTGGGTTAGAAAAAAATGCCAGTATGTTTAACAATGTTTTTGCTGATATGGGGTAAAGCGAGCACACGCTCGGCTGTTTATCTGAAAATGTCGGCTCTGCCCCAAGCAGAGAGAAAATCCATTCATTGTTTGTTTAAACTTTCACAAAAGAAATTGACAAAAGTAACAATCTTCAGATTTTGTTTGTTCTAAACTTCTTTGGAAACAGAGTGGCCAAGTCAAAGGTCAGGACTTTGACTAGTCCATTTTATTACAGAAGCATGTTTTCATCCGAAACATTCCCGTTTAGTCCTGGACATGTGTTTTTTAGCCTCTGTTAGGTTTTCTTCCATTATTGCACTGTATTGCTCCAGAATCTGACCACTTTAAGACTCCCACATTCTTGGACATAATCTGCATATTCTGCGCGCCTTGCAGACCCCACTCACACTGTTCACCGAATGTTGAAGGTACAGATCGTCTACATTTCTCTTAATTAATTCCTCCTTCATTTTACCAATGCCGTCGGTAGACAAGGAAGAAAAAACTGCTTTGCAAGAACCACTGTTTTCTGATCTTTGTAGCTTATTCAAAGTTTCTATTGTTCTGTTAAATAAAACACAGCTAAAAAACAATACAGCTTCTGGTTTTAAGATAAAAAAAAGTCTCTGTAAACGAGGGACAAACACTATAGACTTGCAGACTTTTATGCTGTAGTTTTTTGAATCAAAACAGAAATTAGCGAGGCTATTTGAGTACAGAAGATGTGATGCTGGGGCAGTTTTTTTCCCACAGCTAAAAGAAGATGGGCAAATCAATAAAACAATAGATGTAATTTTCACAGAAGAGCTGTATGGTTACAAGCCCTTCCTATATATGAGAAAAGCCTATATAGATATATATATATATCTATATATATATATATATATATATATATATAGATATATATATATAGATATATATTCAATACCATAAGCTCTTAAAATGTGGGCTTTAGACTTTAATGTAAAGCCCAAGGAACTGTATATCGATATACATAGCACAGGTGGGAGAAGCTGGAAAATCTGGAGATAAATGTCATCAGCTTTGATATCAAGTGGGATGGTATTAAAAGCTGAGAAATCCTGACTGTTAAAGGCTGCAAATTAAAGGAGGCTGCTGCAAAGACGTTCATGCTAAAAAATGTTACTATTTAGACAGAGTACATTTGTGATCAAAATTTGACTGTTCTTAAGGTTTTTGTTTTTTTATTCAAAGACTGAGCAAACATTTCAGTCTCTTGATGTTTGAAGCTGGTAGCGACACATCCCAAAAGACCTCCAGCTGTAACTTCAGCAAAGTTATTAACTCAGGAGAGCTAAATACACACACATCCATCTTTTTTCTTTACGCTTCAATGATCTTCTCCATTTTTTTGTCAGTCTACCAAAGTTTGTAGGTTTAAATTGACGAAATGGGGAAGAACTTCACAACGCTTTTTGTGCATCCGTATTTTTAACATTTCAACACCGACTTGCAGCTGTTTTTCTTTAGCCCTCTTTGTCTCTCGGAGCCTAAACCACAAAAGCAGACGCAGGATATAAACAGGTGGCCTGCAGGGACTGAATAAAAGGTGTGATAGCTTTCTGTTGTTGAATCCATCTGGTGCTGTTTTCACATCTTGCAGCCTCTCGCTTCCCTCGTAATAGGAGTGCCTCAGAGTCAGTCAAGGCGTGATGCAGTCTGCCTGTTGCTGATTGACCACCAAACTCCCAGGTTGAAGAAATTGTACGTATTTTTACAATTAACCCAAGTCTTTTGAATCACTTCTATTTGTGTTTTTCTGAAAAACTATTTTGAACAAAGTCAATACATTCGCTTCTATGTAATTGACATAAAAAATTCCACATGTTAGTTTCTAAATAATGCTGCTGGATATCACATCAGGTGCATCTATTTCAATCAGGGAGCCTACTAATGCAGGATGATTCAATTTACTGCTTTACCTTTCACAGAATAATCATTTATGTAGCTTTGTTAATGGCGTCTACCTTGTTTGGCTCCTGGCTCATTTGATGCAGGTTCCATTATGCTAAGTGACTGAGCCTGCGTCCTCGCTGGCAAACTGGCCTTCTGTTCCTCAGCGGCGGGGCCTATAAGATCTGACTTAGCATGATGCTAATCTCTGTTTAGGTGACCCACGGTCACAAACACAATTTCAGCCTTCCTCTATGTTCCTTATTCACTTTATAACAATTTACTTTCTCTGGCTCAGCTTCACTCCCCTCGCTGTCTCTAAGTACCAAATAAATCCTCAAAACGACATAAAGACTTATCATACGTACACCCCTTCTGTCCATTTTCATCCATGAAAGGAAGCAAATATTTAGTCGGGGGAATGGAACAAACTGAACACAATTACAGTCTGTGTCAGGCTGCGATGCCGATAACACAGTATCTGGTTCTCTGTTAGTACATCACATCCAAGAGTGTAAGGATAAAAAAGGACATTCAATCCCGATGCCGCATGAAGCCAAACTCACTTACTGACAGTGCATTGTGTGTCACAGAGCAGCAGAGCTGCTATTGTACAGAATGAATGTGGTTATGTCCACAAGCCATATTGTAGGAGGGATGCAGGCTGCTCCCAGCGAAGGAATGAGGTGCTGAAACAGGCCAATCGCCGAGGCGTCCAATCAGTATGCAGAGTGAAACTGTACACAATGCGAGGCAACAGGTTGCAAATTACACGTTGTCAGTTGGCGGCGGAGTGCACACCGTCGTTATGTTATTATGTCGGAAGATAAGGTAACACAATACACTAAGTGCTGTGATTTACCCTGAAACACGCGAGACTTTTGGAGGCCAATTCTTCTTTTTTTCTGAGTTTGACCACAATTCATTCCCACTTGGCATAACTTGATATGAAACTTCAGTAGAAACACCACAGTGTAAATGTTTCAAACGCATGCAAAAGGCTATAAGATGAGGAAACATAAATACGGCGATAACATCCCACCACTTTTAATTTTCTTCATGTTTTTGTTGCTTAATTAATAACAGAAAATGTAATCAAGTAGATCAAGGAGTCACGTTAAATTCTACATAGTAAGGTGAGTTTTTCCTATATGACATAAAAAAACAAATAAAGGTAACATACTTTGTTTATGTAGTTTTCCTCATAGGGGAATTAAAAAAACTAATGTTTTTTTTTCTTTGAGGCAAAGGAAAATTAAATATCTTTTTTCCAGCCAATTTAGCTGCACTGTGTGAGGGAGGGGCTGTTTAGAAACCATTGAATTTCACAACCTTGGTTTGCCTTGTTAACCGCATATGTGCCTATTCCCAGGAAAATAAATAATAAAGTTGATCAACAAGAAAAATAAATATACATTATTTGTCCAATTTTACCTTTACAGATACACAAGCAGATTGATAACAAGGGATGTACACCTTGAGGAAACCCATGTCTCTGCCGGTAAACCTTATTAGAGGCAAGCTGATCAGCTCAATTAGTGTGTCACTACACTCACAGTACCATGTTCAAACATGCTGCCTGTGACACGACAATACCAACACAACTGTACCTCCAAGCAGGCCTCCAGTCTTTTACAGGGATCATTCAAGCTTAAAAAATATTAATCGTGTTCTTTTTTTTAGCAATCTTAAATTTTTTTTTAAAAGATTATGTAATTTATAAAAACAGCTTCATTTATTGTAAAAATATAAAATCCATTAATGATAAACACAGCTAAAGCTGCTAAAGCTGTACAAGTACACATTGTATTCTGTGTAACTGCAGTGTTTTTATAAATACACTTGGAGCACTTATTTGCACATTGCAGTCAATTATGTTATCCTCAACACTTAACAGATAAAGATGATTTAAATAAAGCAAAAAGTATCCAGAGATATGAAATACTCAACAGGATGGTGTAAAAATAACAACAAATTCAAACCTTTTTTGTTCTGCATCTGTTTGAATCAAGACTCTCCTCACTGTTGCTCATTTGGACTGTAATCACGCTGTAATTACTGTGTATGTTTACAGTGGACAGTGGTATATCTTTACAGACTTAAAAATCATGTCCTAATTGTAGGAAAATGGTAAGAAACTGCACCCAAATCACTGCCTTTCATTTGACTTTTGCCATGAAATTTATATTGCGAGGCACACGGCAGACGCTAGTCGGCATGTCAGCCTTACCAGGGGACCAAACAGTAAGCGTGTCACTCCGCTCTGTGCCACATATTTCAACAAAGCGCGGATGACGGTTCTCCAATAAGCAATTTTCCATGCTGTGCTACAGCGTCTTTGTGATCACTAACTTCTTCTATCGACTGTGTCAAACAATTTTCTAATGGAAATGTTGCATTAATTTGTCGGTTGCGGCCATACATCATGCTGCTGTGGATTTTTGTTTGTGAGTGTTGGCCTGACTGGTGGAGCTGAATTTAAACTGTACATAACAATACAACACATATAAGCAACAATTATGTTAATGAATCCATATTTCCATGCTTTTGATACTAAAGAACAAGACTTTACTTCCTCATCTATGAAGATTTATGCATGTGACAAATTCCTGCCATTCCTTGATGATCAGTTTTACTGAACTCCGGGAGCTTTTTAGTGCCTTAAAGGTAGTTTTGCATCCATACATTGACTTGTATTTCGAAAACCTTTGTGAAAGCAATAAAAAGGGTAATACAATCCAATAGTGTTTGTAGACAGGAATGCAAGATAAAAGATTTATAAATGTTGTTCTTATAGTTTCTAATATAAAAACATATTAAAAACGAATTTATAATTAAACAAACTTGTATAACTGGTAAATGCTTAACCAAAATCAGATCTCTGATAGAAAACAGAAAGATGACTGTTTAGTTAATCTAATTAAACAGCTAAAGACACAATTCTTACACTATTTTCTTATTTACACACCCTAACCTACCAAGTATTGCTACTCTTTAGTGTCAGAAACTGTAGCTGTTTCACACCCTCTTTGCTTTGGGGCACCAACTTATTTTTATTCTCACCACATGCCACCAACGGACTTATATGAAATACAACACACATTTAAGGTTAGACAAACCTCAAACAATCCCTTCGCCTTTCATCGTTTACCTTCCAACCTCTCCTACTGGCCCAAGCTATGCAACGTCTGAAGACATGCATTTACAACGTCTGGGTAGAGTAAGTGAGGAGGAGACTGGGAAATAACAGCGAGTTGAGCCAGACTGAAAGTGGCAAGAACCTCAGCCATGAACTATTGTTCTCCTTCTGAGTGGTAATGAAAGATGAAGTGTGAAGAGAAGGACGATTGGCTGTTGTGAGAGTCTGCTGTCGGTGTTTGTGCTTGCTCGTGAAGGTGTTGTGTTACAGTCGGTCGGATGGTGGGCGTGCTTCTACCTGCAGCTCCCAGTGCTTTCTACAGGAAGACAAAGTAGGAAACCTAAGCCAGTCAAGACCACTTACTGTGATGTTAAGATAATTCAAGGATTACAGCCTCCTTTCAGTCAGATCCCTGGAAAAAAAAACACATGCTTCTTCTTTGTCTGCCTCATCTGAGTGTCTGTCGCTCTGTCTGCCACAAAACAACGCATACAGTAGGACGAGCAGCGTCTCTTAATCATACATCATGCCACATGTGGAAAGTTTCGGCAGGACCGGAGTTCTACCAAAGTGTTTTTAAGAGGGTGTAGAGTTAAAATAATCACATCTGTCAAAGCTGATTAAGCAATCAATGACAACCTATCAAGTCATTCCACCTTTCAGGGAAGTTTAATCAATCAAGTGGAGAGAGATCTGCTTTTTGTCTGAAGCACTTCGGAGTTTGAAGGAGACAAAAGAATAACAATACTCAATCAAGGTTAAATGACTGAGACAGAAGATACTGACTGAAACCTTCAGAGGCACTTTTGTGCAACTTTATTCTGTTGTTGATTTTGTAAACGACAGTGTTTGATGAAACAAGCAGCACTGGCTCCCGGTTCTTTGGTTGGAAATCGCCTTTTTGTTCTAAAACTTTAACTCAGATATCTCCAAAATCAAAAACAATAATTTGTACTATTGGTTTGGTGTGTGTATGCATGACCCTTTAATGGGAGCTATTGAACAGTGGGACCTTTCCTTTATGTCTGCTTCACTCAATGTCCTGATTAAATTAAATGGAACTCAAGCAAGCTGATGCACTTAGGGTATCTGCACAGATTCCCTATAAGCTAATCTTGCATCAGGACAGGTCCTGTTGAGTCCTACAAAATAAAAATGGTTGGACAGAGATTTTTATTATAACTGCACAAGTGTCCCATGTTTCATTACTAAAATCTCAAATCTGGGTCGGGGTATGCTACAAGTCTATGTACTAAAGCCTGGAAGCCTATTACGTTTTACTGGTCAAGTTGAAGAGGGTTGGAAAGAACACATAAAACCTAGGATGTAGACAAACTTTAAAAAAAATCACACCAACATCAAGAAAGTTAGCAATTTAATTACCTTTCTTCCCCTAGTCTACACTGAAGCCACTACCTTCCATCACACCTGTGCCTATTACCATACGGCATGTGTGTAATTAAGTCCCTAGTAACAAATGAAGGCTGTACACCTAGAAGGAAGACAGATATAAAAACAACGTCTTCCACACAGTTTCACTCTATAGAGTTCAATTTTGGCCAGACAGTGTCAATATCAGCAAATCTCTCTCAAAAGAAGATGCACTTACACGTTTGACTACGCCAGAAGAAAAGGTTTAAGAGTATCATGGTGGCTGGATCGAAGTTTGGGAGGGAGTGTCTTTCAGCGACATCATACACTAACAGTGCAAACTCCAAAAATTCCTGCTTATAAGTCCAAATGGAAGTAAGTCCCCTTGATACAAAAAGCAATCCAATTACTACCACAAGTCTCCAATTTTACAAAACCCAAGATACCCAGATTCCGAAGAAGTGGAGATCAGCATAATGTATAGCATTACAGTTACATTGAGTTTTACTTGGGATCCTTCAAATTTACTCCTAAGACCCTAAAACTTTATATTACCTTTGGAGGAACACTCACTAAGATTCATATTATATATTTAATCACGAAGCCAATTAACATAGAATAACTATTAGTTTGCTGGTTTCAGGCCTAAGCAATCAAAAGAAACTGGTGTTTAGTCATTATTGCAAAAAAAAGTACATGCTTTACTGCCCAAATGTAGACATTTCTAAGCTTAGTCCTCAAGAGTTTCTATCCTGCATCGTATTAAAGGATCCCTTTTTCTTACAAGCTTGAAACAAAACACTGAATTCCCTCATCACTGTGTCATTCTGTTCTGCAGAGGTCACATAATGAGCCATTCATTTGAGTCAGGTCAGTTGGATAATGGGTGCAAATAACAGTCGCACGATGGTAGGTCTAAAAGGACTCACCTTCTAATGCAAATTAACTAAAACTAACAGTGACATAAACAAAGTTTTAAAACAATTAACTGTTTATGGAAATTATTTCTATGACAGATTAGAATCAACTATCGTCGGACTGCGTCGTGCATCACTGAACAAATACAGTTTGACATTTCAGCATTAATCAGAAGATGCATCATTGCTAAGTTTGCGGTTTTCACACATCCAGCACCATTAGAGAAAACAGAATAAAAGAAAAGCGTAGGCATAAAGTTTGTAATTGTTGATGACGGCACAATCTGACATTCAAAAAGCTAAGCAGCGGAAACTCTGGCTCACCATATGAATGACTCCCCTTATCATTAAAATATGTACATCCACATTCATACCTGCTGTACATAAATGTCAGGAGAGCCCGTCTGTTTGATACATTTCATCCCTCAGAGTGACATTATACAGCAGGCAGTAACCACCAGCCTACAAATGAAACTTCTGCTTCCTTTGGGATTTGTTGCACGGCTGTACATCCAAGCAAACATGCATGCATCTGAGTGTGTCTGAGTGTTTGTGCAGTCTAACTAACCGTTTCGTTTCCCCATAGAAGAACTCGGTGAGGCTGTGACGGCATCCGTTGGCACACTCCCATTAACATTTCATACTGATGGTCTCTGTCAAAGTAATTCAGCAGCAGCAGCTAAAAGACTGTGACTGGAGTCTCCCCCTGACAACCCGTCTTCCACTGTCCATTTCTGATTTCTCTCTCCATTCCCAATTTTCTGGCTATCGCTGCTGACCCGTTCACCTCTTGCTTCCTCAGTTGGTGTTTCTCACTAATGTCCGTCTGGCTTTTGTGATAAAAAACAGTCTGAATCTTTTCATTGAGACAATATGCCCACGAGGAGGAGCAGCATCACGGTTAAAGAAAATAATTTGGATTTTTAGTGTAAGTGTCTAATCCTTAAATTATGTTTGATACAGATGCACAGAAAAAGTAACTAATGATCCAGAATAGGCATAAAAGAAGCTAAATATCTTTGTTTTTTTCAGTCAATAAATCCAATGTAAAACTCTATAGCAGATTCTGACTGTCTTTTGAAATAATAGTTAAATACTGCAAAGCTGAGAAACACAATCTCACAGTGTGACGTCGCCTCTGCTCTTAACATAAATGATTAATAACCATTTATAAGTCAGGTCAAGTTTATTTCCACATCACATTTCAGCAGCGAGGCAGTTCAAAGTGATTATTATGATACTGCGACATGATTTACCAGAGAAATGCACCTAAAAGCTCACTTACAGTTAGGATAAATGAATGAATATTCTATGAAATAACTTTTATTTAGACCTTTTTTCTCCACCCTGGATTTTAAATTTGACACAGCTGGTATCTATTTTTGAACTAGTGTTGCATTATAAACGTAAGACAAAAGAAAAAAGGTGTTTTAAAATTATATCATGACATATTCTTTAAAACATCTGATTGTCTTTTGTTATGCCTCGAGTACATCCCCGGTTAGAAACAGCTTTGTAAATATGAATGTTTAGGAACAATTATTGTTTCATTTCTTGATAACATTTCAGTGTTAAGCCAGTTACTGTGGAGAGTTAAAAGTTAATTAATAACAAAAAATATAAAGAGAGTAAAAGATATTTAAAGGTATAGACGAAAAAGCAGATTCAGCAACAATGATCAACAAGATAGCGCTTTAAAAAAAATTGGAGCATCTCTACTTTTTCCCCCATTTTAGTTTTTGCCTCGTTCTCTTTAACCTTGTTGGGGTTCAACTTTAGAGAGAATTATAATCAGGAGAAATGTGATTAATAGGTTTGTTTGAATGTAATGGAAACGGAGAATGTACATTTTGGACCAAAAGAAAGGGCAGGAGTGCAAAGGCAATAAATGAGGAGCAAGACGAGGTTGCTCAGGGTTCAAACAATCTCTCAGCTAAAGGCAACAACAGTAAGCAGACCTCAGCTGCTGTCACACAAAACTTAGAGAAAAAAAGGGATGATAGTCAATGTCCTTTGGTCTTTTTTTCTTGTTTCCTTCTCTCTGTCTCCCTTTGATTAGTCCCTGAAGTACCCTGCCCCTCCTTTCCATCCACCCCTTCATCAAATCCTCCTTTCATCCACCCAGATATGATCCCATCCAAACCATTACCACCAGCAGCACTACCATCTATAATCCAAGGACAAGCCCCATAGAGTCACATAACAAGCACCAGCGTGCACCCCGCCACCTTCACATGCACACAATCACAGCGATAGCCTGCGAGGCAGGGAGACAGTCTGCTGGCCGCAACAATGAAATCAGCGCCGCACTGCCAGAGTTAGGACCCCTAAAGACATAAGAGGATCAAGTTGCTCATCCAGCAACTTAAACCATTTAGCTGTTTGTACATTTAATTCCAATTGACATTGAGTTTTTAAAGGGAAAAACTTTGCAAAGCAGCAACGCTGGAAGACAATGCTGAGGCTTAAGTACTCGACCAAGCTGGCTTATAGGAGATACTCGGGGAGAATGTCTGATTATTACTTAATGTGAAAAAGGACTTCAGAAAGCTGATGTAGATTTAATGTGGAGTCAATTTTACCCAAAAGCAAATCTTGAATTTGTTTGTGTTTTGTATCCGCAGTTCAAAGAAAAGGTCAAGTTAAACTGTATGTTTGGGATTACCGTTGTTACCTTAAAACTCTGTGGAAACCTAATCACTACAAGAAGGATAATACATCAGACGGGTAGTTCCAATTTTGCTAATAGGTTTTTATCTGCCTTAACCCGAAAGTGCAATTCAGTACCTGAATCACTGCTTTTGTTTCTGTGCACAAGTACACTCATCATCCACGACAATACAATCCCCATAACACATAACATCAATCATCATTTGGAATGCAATGTCCTGCAGAGAAGCCCCTGTGCTTGATCTGGTGTTTACATTCTTCTAAGTCTCTCTTGTAAATCATTCCTTTGAGAAGCGCACACATCCATAACACTACCTTTAACTGCGGATCATTCAGGTCAGTGCAAGAAAATGTGTTGCACAAAAAGTTTAATAGTTTGAAGAGCAGAACGAAGGAGGCCAACTGAACATCTGCAGGGTAAATCTGAAACTATTTGGATGGTTAATTATGGTAGAAGTCTTGGATCGGTGACCTGTATCAACGTAAACATAGTTTAAAAAATTGAAATAAAAAGTTACACTTTCAACAGCTCAACAGCTTTAATGCTACACTCTTACGCTAGTATGAAGAATGTTTAATTAAATTCCAGTAAAGGTGATCAGAAAAACATTAGGGGTCAAGCTTTACCTACTTTAGAACAAAAACGGTTTCTTTTTTGCTGCGTTTATGTTCAGAAATTAGCTTTTCCCCTCATTTTAGATGTTGCTATCCTTAATTCATGTCAGCATTTACATAACTGAAGAATTTGAACTTAGTGTTTTTTAAGAAGTAACAGCCTCAACCTTGTTGTGTTTTTAAAATAAGCATGATAAAGACTTTCTGCATAATAACTCTTGGAAGATAATAAGCATTTAATCCAGGAAAACATTCAAACTCTATGGTACATTTGACAATGAAGCAAAAAAATACACTGAAATCCATTTCATCTATTAACAATATACATATTTCACATTTAACCTGAAATAATTCAGGTTTAATCGGGTTAAACCCACTTCCTGTGTATTAGTTCAATATCAAGCCTAAATTTCAGGTAAGCTCTTAATATCTTTCCACTGTGGCTCTGTTTCACAAGCAATAAAAGCTTCATCTCTAATACCCAGACTGAATTACAGATTGTAAATTACATTTAAACACCGTGGGTTAAATACTACATCATATTTGTTTCTTTATCAACTCACATTGTCTGCTGTCAGTCTTTTGAATACAGGAGTTTGTAAGTTAATCACTTTAGTTCAGCAACCTAGAAGATTTCATGTTTCATTTTCTTTTTTTCTCTGCGACTATAAGCCATCTGTGAAATGATACAGTAGGGAATCAAACACCTGTGGCATATTAAAACGATTAAAATCACTCTCTGACAGGTTTGGAGGGAATTGAGACAGTATTTGGGATGGAAAACGATTAGGAAGGTCAATATTATTTTTTCCTACATGTAAAAATATCCTTTTTAGAAGTATTCCTTGGTACTGTGGATTCACATAAGAGCTCTAATTTATCAGCAGCCTGGGGATTTATCTGTGGCCAAGCATTTCTCTGGTTTCTGTGAGGAATCGGACGTGATGAAGGACAGTTCTATGTTGAATCTGAGTCACTTCTGTTGAATCCATCACAGCCACGGAGGTATGCCAGCATCTGACATGTTTCCAGAAGCACTCACTCATCTGCTTTGCCCTTTGACTCCTTCTCTACATCTGTCAAAAGGCTGAGGCTGACAGCCATAGTGCTGTCAAAGCTGCTGCTGTGAAGTAAAAGGGGCCCCTTCTGGATTGCTCCATAACGAGTGCTCAGTTGCGTCGTCTGTGTCTGTTTGCTGGTTGAGGTGAGTGGTCGGGGCTGGACAAAACAACAGCAGCAGCCAGCATCAGCTAATCCCCCCGGTGTCGCAGCGTCAGAGCGAAATGAACAGCAGTCTGGTGGATGGGCGGATAAGGACAAAGGTTACTTAGTTTGCCTAGGCTTTTTCCTGCTGAAGGAGATACTCACATCGAACAAACTAATTTTCCACAAATCAGAAGCAACCATTCAGCCTTTCAATCCTCAAATAAAAACTGCTGTTGCGAGCCCGATAACTCCTTTTGACTCGTGAGATTAGGCTTCCCGGGAAGCCTAATCCAGTCAGCAACTCAAGTGTTCTTGGAAAATTAGCAGTTAAAAATACTATTTTATAGTGTTTGGGTTTTATGAAGGCATTAATTCAGTCCTGAAGGCCGCAAGAAGACATTTAATCCCCGGATACATTTGTACTGCTCATTTCATTATGCTGAGTAACATTAAAGTCTCTCTGACGTCGACTAAGTGCACTGCATAGTGCCATAGCATGGCCCAATCCTACTTTCACCAATCTCCAATTATCAAATGAATCAGAGTAAAATTAAAACCCAAAGCAAAACCTGACTCTATTGGAAGGGAATTATTTTGTCAATTTCCAGACTGTGCACATCCCTCCCACTTTGCTACAACCACAAATTTTATGTATTTTAAGCAACAGAGGGAAGATAAAATAGTTCAGTTTCTTATAAACACATGGAATGAATACTTATTATATATATATATATATATATATATATATATATATATATATATATATATATATATATATATATATATATATATATATATATATATATATATATATA
>JAVLVB010000702.1:2714390-2727586 GCA_032876305.1 Orestias chungarensis | reverse complement strand
TGGTACATGAGGTGGGACGAAAATTCTAATCCCCCGGTCCAGTTTACACCCTGATAGCAATTTTAAATAATGTAATAAAATATAAGAGTATAATATCTATGCGAGAAATAGGATTTGAGCTACACAAAATCTACAATATGGACACAGAATAACACAATATGGGACTTAGCAGCATTGAGGATCGGAATGCAAATATATATACATTATAACTTCTAAAGAGCTATACGAGAAATGTGATTTGACTCCACAGAATATACAATATTGATCCAGAATCTACAATATAGTAGATATACAATATAGATATAGTAGATACAATATAGTAGATATAGTAGATAAACCCATGGCTTCTGACTTCTTAGGTATTCCTGTAAATTTGTATGATTTGGAATAAAACATTTTTTTTTAAATAATTCATCAGATAACTTGGTAATTAGTGATGTATCTTTTCCACTGTTGCTTCTGCTAAGAACATATCTCCGGTTGTTTCTGTATACCAATCTCAGGATATTGCAAAGATTTAATCTAAATCATTTTCGTTTTTTACAAGTAATACAGAAGTTATTTTTACAGAAAGAAACTGTTTACAGTATTATTGACATTACCTACAAAGATAATTTGTCCATCAGACAGGGACATTTCTTCACCATGTTTGCATTTATCTTTCTTTATTAAATGTTTCTCTCCAGCTGCCTTTTCATAACAATCTAACGTAGATAGATGATATGAAATTCCTATTTTCATACTTTTCTTTTTTTTTTTACATCCAATTTTTTTGTTGCCTTATGAAAAAACACAATACTCAGCTCTTTTCCATGACCCAGAAAATAAAACAGCAAACTAGATAGCAATGAGCTTTCAACAATAAATAAAATTTGAATAAATAAGTAGAAATAGGAATATTTTTGACAGCCCAGCTTATTGGTAAAAGGAAATTTCATCTTATTGTGCTGTGCATTCACCAATAAGGCATTTTTTTTCTCTCTTCATCTGAACAGACTCCGCTGCATAGACCAGCTTTTCCCAAAACAAAACATCTCCCCTTTCCTTTCTCTCTCTGTCTTTATTAAAATTTCCTTTAGTTTTGCCCCCTACTGCTCTGAACATTTCTCCTGTCCCATTTCTCTCTCTACTCCTTTATCCACTAGCCCTCCTCCCACTCTCTTCCGCCTAAGCTTTCTCAGGGTCAATTAAGCTACAGTAACTAAACAGCCTTGCACCCTTTCACATTCCATCAAGGCATCCTCTCTGAGGGACTACAACTTTCTCTAAAACAAACGGGCTCTGAAGGAGCCAGCTTCAGTGGCTATTAACATATGAACAACTCGCTTTCCAAAGCACAATGAACTACCTTGACAGAGTGTCTTTGGCCTCGGGCTGTCCTTCGTGGAGCTGAGTTATTAATGGGGCAGAAAGGAGGGTCTGGGTGCCCTGGTTTTTTTCTTCAGCTCTGGGCTGGTCTACCTGGCTCCACTTTCCCAGCACTGCAAGACGTACCTCTTGAGAGGTCAACTAAGAAGAACAGAAACTCCTGTTCACTAGCCTAAAATACACACAAGCTTACAGCAGGTGTGGGCAAGCAGAAAAATGCTAACGTTTGAAGTAAAAATGAACAATCCTTTGCAGAAAACATATCCATCGATTTTTACATCATTTATTCTATAGAACACAATAGATGTAAAGTGGAAGTTCAGGTTGGCAGGATGTTATTGGACATACAACCATTCATGCATGTCCTTGAAATTATTTTTTCAACGGAAAAGGGGCAGCAAAACTCGCAGGGAATAAAATACTAAGTAATAGCTAACAACAGTATAGAAACATCACATAATGTTCCCAACAAGCATATAACTTCCAAACGTTGTCATTGTAACAACAGTCTCACTTATGTAGTCCCATTAAGGTTTAGCCATTGAGAACAGGGTGTTAGGTTTAGGGATCTCTTTGAACCTGTCCAGGATCAGAGTCAACTCCACAAAGACAAATAAATCCATCTATTCACATCACAGGTTTGTGGACCACCAGCTCCCTAAATAGTGCAAACACCAAACATACTTTGATATACGTTATAAAACCATCTGGAGATGTTAACTTTCACAGACTTCCTAATTTCTTGGGGCACAGCCATTCATTGCAGATTAAAATAACTGGCGCTACTGAAATACCTTGTTCAGTAAACACCAGCCAGAAGTGTCTCAAGCAGTTTAGTGCCCTGTTTTTTTTCTGGGAATTTTTACGACGATTAGGCGAGGTCACCATACAAACTGTTACCTATGGTTTTAAAAGAGGGATCATAACAGACAGAACAAAATCTCTTAATTGGCTCCAATAGGGTTCCTACAGTGACTGGTTTCAGCCTTTGGAGAGCTTAGGGTGAAAAGCTCCCTCATCCGTTGAGGCTCAGAGTAGAGCAGCTGCAGGTGTTTGGGATCCGGATCAGGGTGTCTCACTTTGAAGGTTTTTGAGAAATTTCCCAATGGGAGAGATCCTACACAACTCCAAATTAATTTTCGGATTTAAATAATGTGGATGTTTGCATAGTTTCATTCCCTACAGAACCTTTCAAGAACGTACAAAATTTCAGCAGCTAACATCTTACAATAAGAGAACAATCTAAAATTTATTTGAGTTACTATTCGTAGTCTTTTAAAGTTTTCAAATAAATGTAACGTTTTCGTACTCATCAGTATAACACAGATCCAATTCTGTTGAGTCAAACCTTTTTCAAAGGTGCAGGTAAAATAATTATTCGCAGGATGTAAGAAACGTCCTTTTAACCACAATTATCTGTGTGGGTTGGACAAAAAAGTGTGTAAAGACTGCATTAAACGTCTAACACAGACATTAGCGTTAAAGCTATACAGGAAAAAAGACTAAAAAGATCCCAGAAAATAGAAGCAGTAAAATGATCGATATAGCAATCAGGTTCCAGGAAACCAAGGAACAACTCTATAACAGCAATTGTTCCCAAAGTGATACTAAAACCTGCTGTCTTGTCTTATCTTTGCAAAATAACTGTGCCCAAGGACAAGAGTAATATTTCCTAGGCCACCTGCACGAAAGATAATCAGGCTTTACCATAATCTGATCCTAATGTATCTCTACACCCAAAAGACTCAGAAAGCAAGCTTGCTGTTGCACGGAGTTAACCATAGAAAGGGGAAGTATCACATGCTTTAGTTGGGCTGGCATCATGAGTTTGTTTGTCTTATCTTTACATTTGATCTGTTGAGGGAGAGGATGTTTGGTTGAATGGTTCTTTGTGATTTCCCACCACAGCTTATAGCTTACATGCTCAGAGCGCAGGGTGGGTGGGCAGATATTCAATCAGATCTGACTTAAAACTAAAAACTGGATGTAAGAAAACCTGATCTATAGTTTGTCAAAAGGCATGCTGTCCGTGTGACTCAACGTTTACAGTTTGGCCAACCTCCACAGTTTGCTTTCAATACTAATAATTAAAAGAAGCAGCAGATGGCATTTTAAAGTGTTATATTATGCATCAATATTGTAACACGCTTAGTTTTATAGCTCCCAGTTGAGCTGATTGTGCCAAAAACAGTCAAGTCACAGAAATCCTGCATTCATGGTGAACTGGGTTTGCCTTTATTCTTTTGCCTAAAACATCACATTTAAAACAGAGGACATTTTCTTACATTAGATATTTCTATAAAATTAATATTTTATATATACATTTATATTTTAAGACAAATTACTAAAAATGGATCTATAACGGCATTAATGTAGTTTTAGTATATTTCTGTTGTGAAAATTCAATTCAAATATTCCAATAAATAACAGAAAACCTACTGAAACATCCGTTTGTCATTGATTCATCTATTTAAAAACATTAGTAGGTTCTTTTATATTTCAGATAAAGTTATTAAGAGCAATGGTTCTCCTTTGCTCTACCTTCTTTATGTCTCACTCTATAGTGTTAGTTAAGTTATTTCTATAGTTATGCTGCTATAGGCTTAGACTTCTGGAGGACAACCTGACCACTTTTCTCTCTGCTACTTTCTTCCTTTGTCCAATCTGCTGTAGTTACCGTTATTTCAACCTTGTGTTTTCTCTTAGTGTTCTTCTCTCCATAGTAGCCACACCTGGTCTGGCATTCTGTTAGCTGAGACAGCTTCTTGGAGGAGAACATGGGCTGAGATGCTGCCAGTGACGCTCTACAACTGCTTCTACAAACTCTATTTTTTTCAGTATCCTGTGCATCTAATTTAGTTTTCTGTCTATTCAAACCCCCAGTCGGTCATGGCAGACGGCTGCTTGTACTGAGTCTGGTTCTGCTGGAAGTTTCTTCCTGTTAAAGGGGAGTTTTTCCTCTCCACTGTCGCTACAGGCATGGTCAGTATGAGGGATTTTGTAAAGTCAACGGCAACGCAAGCTATTGTTTCGATCTGCTGATTCCAGAGGAGTGAATGCTGCAAGTCAAGCCTTGAGACGACATCTGTTGTAAATTGGCGCTATACAAATAAACTGATTCTTGATTCTTGAATGATGGGAGCTCCAAATAGCTACTTGCTGTTCGAGAGGCAGACTTTCTTCTGATTTTACCCCATATTTATCTTCATCCAATCAACTGTGCAGCTAATGGGTTATAAATTTCCTTCACACATACCATTTTACATATAGGTCAGTACATTTATTCTTGGTCAGTGCCAGAAACATTATGTGGTGGAGACTAAACTTTATTGAGAGGTATCAGAGTAAAACTACTGAAACAAAATGTAAGTCCCAGATTTCAGATTTTCAATTTATTTAAAACATTCTTTAGTTAGTTAGCTTGTTTTATCCCAATATTACATTTTGAATGGTGTAGCTGTTAAGTGAGATGTGAAAAAGTTCAAGGGTTGTGAAAACTTTTCAACACATTGAATGCAATATATTTTACTATGAATGCGAAATACAATAGAGAGCTTTGCATAAAATTGTTTAATTTAATCCCACTCCCTTTAAAAAATGCTCCTCTCAAATACGATAGAGACTCATCACGCCTTCCTAATGCAGACGTTTGATCCTATGTCTTCATAAGCCTCACCGAGCAGCTTCCGTGATTCCACAATCATTTGATGTCAATTGTATTCTAGTGGGTCACCTACCAGAGTAATCCATTAATTGCTTTAGGTCCCGCAGTCCACAGGTCCCAGCTGACCTCTCATTAAACGGTGTTTCTCAAGTGGGCGTGTAATTCGGGCGAGAACAAGTAAAACCTGAGTCAGAGAATCCAACTTCCTGCGGATAACATCTTCATCCGAACACAGAGTCATCCGACTCTGAGTCACGATACCCGATACACAAACTCCTTCCCAAAGGTCTGATTGTAGATACAGCCCAGGCACGAACCAGTGTGCCTCTAACCTGAGGAGGCATGAGGCTTTGGGAGCTTTTATCTTAAACTAATGTCCGCCTGTTTGAAGTAACTTGGCTATTTGTTGGTTTTGATTTAGGATATCTTAATTTCATAACAGCCACATGCTGTAAACGGGTTTTATCTCACACACTTATTTGTCCATCCACCATACAACCCCTCAGATGTGGATAAAGTTGCATCCTCTCCAGGCAGGTAATAAAAACCCACTATTTGTTCTCTTATACAAATGGCGGGAATACAGGTGAGCCTCTCTTTCTGTCCATTTGAGAGATAGATATCAGTTAAAAGGGTAACCAAAACCCCCTAGCTAATCAACACACACTTTTTCCCTCTGCGTCCTGCTCTTTATTACATACCCCTGCGAATAACATCTCCATTTAGCTGTTTACTAGAAGCATTTGTTAGGCCGCTACGCAGTCAGCAAGCTGTTCCTATGACTGACCTTTCCTCTGTGGCTTTTCTGCTGCAGCACCCCATGACCACATCATATGATGATGATTTGCGAGCACGACTGACCCATGAGGTGAACTCATGATAAAGGGAGGAAGTGTGGAAAGTAGGGAAAAGCACAGGAGGAGGGAAAAAAGGGATTTATGATTGTATTGATCACAATCTGGCCATCTGTTTCTGCACCCTCGTTTTAGATGTAACACAATGCATCCCCGGGAATTAATAACCACATCTAATGGTTATAAAAAGCTCCTGGGAATTGGCTAACATTCCAGCCACTAGAATCAATATCAACCTTAGCCGCAATCTTTATTTAATCTCAATATAGTGGCACAGGGAATTAGTGATAAAAAAGTTTAAAAAAACACATGTGAAACGTCTTAGTTGGAACAAAAAAGGAGGTCTGATCAATTTAGATTATCTTACATTGACCAAAACATTCCTATTCTCATATCCTTCGGATGAAAATAGCACATTGCTTTCTATTTCTGTATCAATAAGGATCCCGAACAGCAATTTATCAATTAATTAATTAAAAGGATCTCCCGTGTGCTCATCCTTTCTATTCAGACCGATGCTGTTGTCATCTGTGGTAATTAGGCCAGCCTTAAAAGCATGAAAATCACCGTGAAGAAGGAGTAACTACCCACCTGCCCCCAGGGTGAGACATGCAACAAGAATATTAAAACTTAAAGTCAAGCCTCGTTAAGCAAGAGGGAGGTACAAAAAAAAAAAGCCCTCCGCAGGTAATTGAGGCTACGTTGGTTTCATCTTACAATCACTGTGGGTAAGATAGAGAAGCCGATATGTAACCCTGCAGTGGTCTGTTCCCTGTAATCAGCATACATCTCAGTCTGTAATAAAAAATGGGGACTTATGAGCAATTGTCCCCACAAAACAAGAACTTAGTTAAATTCAAATAAGGAAGGACTAACAGAGAGTATTACTGTCACTAAGGTTAAAAACCAAACTAAAGTTGGGGTCAGGGTTAGGGTTTATTGTTATTTATTTTCAAAACCTGACTCCCAAGTAAATACTTGATCTTCTTTTACTGCAATTAAAGCTATTGGTCTTCTTGTGTGTCCCCGCCAGCTATAGGAACTAACATTTTGGGAAATTCTTGTTTGCACACTTGCTTAAGCTCAGTCACCCTTGATGGAAAGCATTCAACTGTTGTACCAGAAGTCACTGTCCTGCAGGAAGGTAATTCTCTAACCCGATTTTTGGGCTTTTACTGCCTCTAACAAATTTCACCCCAGGTTTATCCTGTACTCACCTGTCTTCCCATAAACTCTAACCAACTTCCTTGTTGATGCTGTCACCACCATGTTTAACATGAGATCATGTGTGTTTGGTACATGTTATTTAAGGTTTTCCACCACACAGTGTTTTATAATGAGACCAAAAAGTAACATTTTTATCTCATCTGACTAAATCCATATGTTTAGTATTTCTGAGCCTTTCTTCTTACGTTTTTCCCATAAAACCAAGCCATGCCAAGAGAATGCTTCTTCCACCTGAGTTGTGGATCTCTCCAGCTCCTCTTAGCTGGTGTTCTGATTAATGTTTTCCATGTCCTACATGTAAGGTCTTTTTCTATTTTCAGATAATTAATTGAACTAATCTCTGTGAAATGTGTACGTGTGAAATGTTTACATTTGATTATATTATACTTTCTCTATGACCTGCATGCTGTCCTTTAATATTCATGATGCTTTCTGTTCGCTAAGTTTTTATAGCAAACCTCTCAGACCTGAGAAGAGCTTGATTTATCCTATTTTTAAATTACAAATTAGTGGATTCTCCTTGCTACTTAGATTATTTCAAAGCAACTGCTTAAATTTTATTTTATTTGGGGGTTAAGGATGTTGGAATTTAATAAGTATAAGAAAACAAAAACCATATGTCATGTCATTTATTTTTTCTTCTGTCCAAATAAGTTGTCTTAAAATGTATGGAGGTTTGTGGTTGCAACTTGACAAATTGTGGACGATTTAAATGGGTGTTAACACTTTGCAGTATGCATTTCAAAGTTGTCACCACACAGGTCATATCTCACCAGTCAACTGCCTTTACGCCCCGATTTATCCAGTCATACTGTTTGAGCATATTTATCTGCAAGGTCGAGTGTACTCTAGTGTACACAAAGAAGCTGTTTATAGGTAACCGCATCCTCATTCTTCACGGTGTTGTAACGATACCCCTTGCATGTCTTTGTCATCTGTCTTATCTGTGACTGTTCATTTACCAAAAGTCTGGGTCATCCAGAGTTAAACCGCAGAGCGCAAACGCAACAAGCACAAGCTTGTATTAAGTCCTTCACCTGTTAAAGTGTGAAGCAAGCGGCTGCTGCAGCGGCGCCACTGCGAGCACACCACCGTGTCCCATCTTATCAGCCGGCTGCATGGGAAAAGAAAAGAAAAAAACTAGTGTTTGTTCTAAGCAGAGTCTGCAACAATCAAGCAGTCTGCTGGAGGGTATTCAGCTGGGCTCAGGATGGCGGTACCTCACAGGACTGAGCAGAACACAGCGCAGCATCAAGGGGAGGGCTGGATGACAACAATAGGCCTACGCCACAGGATTGGCTTAACTCAACAAACTCACAATCCTATCTAGGTCAGAGCTGCACCTCAGAAGAATTATCCCACTTCCCTTTGCTTGCCAGCTTGAGGTCTTTGTTGCTCTGTGTCATGATGTAATGTACTGTAATTTTGCAGCGTAAACTCGAGATGGAGAGCAGATTGCTGAAATCATTTTCCAAAGCACATCCAATGGGAATAACAGTTTCTTTGAAATATAAGCCCGCCAGAGAAAATATTTGTGTACAGCATTAAGTAACCTTTAAATTAAAATTTAAACCAGCTAAAAATGTGTTTGCACTCTTCACTCATGTAGATGTAAATTATAAACAGCGACAGAAAAGCATTTCTTGAACTACAATTAGTTAGTAAAGTGGCAAAAAGAACCATCACCTGTCGGTGAGACCCAGCATCTCCATGTAAATGATTAAGATGTTGTCTCACTTGTCCCTTGCTGCTCCTATCTACTTACCAGGCTAGTATTACTGGAGTAGCTAGCATTACAAGATCTAATGCGTGCACTCTTATCTCAAATGCGCTCCAACGAGAAACGAAACCACGCAAAAAGGATTTTAAAAAAAGATGGCCGGAGAGGAAAACAGAAACTTAGGAGGCTCTCTAATTGATTGGCCATCTTCTGTTTTTCCGACCTGTCAGACTGCCGGGAACGTCATGTTAAAACCTTCATGGAGAGAGGATTTGACGCTGAGAAGGCACACACATATTATAGTCAAATCTGTCAAAACAGAGTTAATTCACTGTGATGATGTCCCAACAAGTTTGACTCTTCTAAACCGTCGTCATAGGAGGCGGGCGCCCGGCCACACTTCCTCGCTTAAATTGCAAATTCAATTAAATAATCAGGAGTGAAATTGGTGTTTATCGCTCCGAAAAATAAACAGAAGATTTAAAGGGAGTAAAGCGAGTGCACGGTGAACTTATCAGTGCGACAGGTGATATTTTCAAAGATCAAGACAACTTAAAGGGTATTCAGCTATTTCTACACACAGCCCTTTAAAACGTACCGTCTGACACGAGATACTAGATTTTACTATGTATCTAAGGTCAATATTTCTACAACAATTTTGGCTTTAAATATCTAGAAAGAAAGGAAAGATGCGGGGGAGTGAGAAAAGGACAGACCAAAGGGAGAAATCTAAAACGTAAAGAAAAGATCGACATTTACAGGACGGACAAGTCCTGTCCTTACTGCGTTTTTGGGTTCCATGCTTTTTCCTAAACCTGCAATGTACTGAAATTAAATCCAAGACTTATCCAGCTATCATAGGAACTGTCCTAAATAACTAGGACCAAAAACTGGCCTCATTGCATTATCCTCTGTCTCAACACACTGCCATCATACAAGGGTGCAAACAGACAAGACCCCAGCTCAGCTGGACCCACGCAGCATCATGCGCAAGAATTTGTCGTGAATAATCCAATCAGCAAACGCTGACGGGTTTCAAAAACCTGTAAGACTTTTTTAACAAAAAAGGGGTAAAAAAAAAAAGGCCCCCAGTAGGCTGTGATGAATGAATCAACCCAAGCATGCTGTGAACATTATCAGAGTGGGGGATATATGTATATATTATCATGCAGGGCACAACTTCGCTCTTCCTGCCTCACAGCTTGTATGTCCTCTTGCCCATCAAGCCAGCTCTCCTGATTACCTGCACATACAGGGCAGCTTTTGTGCACATTAAATAGGGGGGAATGAATGGGCAAAGGTTGAATATTATTTCTTTTCACACGAAATAATTTCGAAAGAGAGATGTCTTGAGTTTCTTTTTTATTCTGCTTGACTCGAAGCTCAGCTCCCTGCCTCGTTTACTGACTCTGCAGGCTATTTCCACTGCCTCCTTTGACAGGTGGTCTGGCTTTCAGCTTGTCTTCTTAAATATCCGAGTTAGCTCTTTGAGTCTGTGCATTCCTCGGTTCGCCTAACCTGGATATCTGCATGGCTCTCAGCCTGACTGCGTGACTGCGTAACATTTTCCTGTACCTGCCACATTTGTATAAGAGTAATTATATAATATATATAATAATTATTGCCTGAAAGACACCAGCTGAGGATTGAGTCTTGTTTGTTTCCTTTGAACAAACATCCATACTTTGTGCAGACGGAGTTCAGAATCAAATTAAAATGTTTTAATTAAATTAACTGGATGCTATCAGCCAGACTTCCTCCGACATAGATATCTTCTCCCTAATACACATTATGTGATCAATTCATGTTGATTGCGCTGTGTTATAATTAGAAAGGAGTTGCACTGAACTTGATGGGAGTCAGACTATATGATCACAATAAGCTGGACTGAATAGGACTTTTTGGTACTGTGTATTATGTGATGAATTGCCTTAACTTAAAAATCAATTCACAATACACTCTGTCTGACCAGTATGTCTTGGATCTTAAAGTAAGCTCATGCCTGGGTTGAGCTCAACCCGATAAAATTTGCCGTGGCCTTAGCTCAGACATGGGCGAACTACGGCCCCCGGGCCATATACGGCCCGTTAGGCTTTTTAATCCGGAATCCTGAACTTGTCTAAATTATAGTAGAAACCCATGGATGTGTAAAAAACTCATTCATTTCCCTTTCCCCTGCAATACCCTCGTTTTCTCAAAAGATGGCGCACTACTCTAAACACATTGGCATGTAACTTTCTATGGCGTGAGTTATGTGCCACCAGCACAGACACAGAGCCGAGTGCGAGCAGAGTGAGCTGAGCCAGCAGTTTGTCAGAGTTGAGCGCCTTTGAGCAAGCTTGAGTGAGATTCATACGCACACGCTCACAATTATTGCTCCTTCAGATAGCTCCATGCCCGCAACCCTGGTGGCACAAAAATCACGCTATAACTTTCCAGCTCCTTTTGGGAAAGGTGAAGGGAAATCACTTAAGAGAAAAGAAATGGAAAAATGGCAAAAACAGGTGGAATGAAGATAAGAAAGGAAGAAGATTATATAAAGTACAAAAGTCAATATTCATTAAAAATATTAATATGAGAAACCGAAGGGAAGAAATAATAATGATCAGATTAAGAGTAGGTCATACCTATTTAAATTACATTTTATACTTAAAAGGGAGGAAAAATAATGATAAATGTGAAGGATGTGGAGAGAAAGAAAATGTAGAACACGTATTGATGAACTGTATAACATATGAACCTGAAAGTGAGAAATTGAGAAGAATGGTTGGAAGGACAGGTCAAGCATGGAGTCTTAAAGAATATTGGGAAATTAAGGTAACAAAATGGACATTTACACATTAAGGAAAGCATTATTTATTAATCTTCAGAATACAAAATAAAAAAATTGAATTTGACTGATGTAAAGTAATGTTGCTACACACTCATGCTCCTGGCCCGTTCTGTCAAATTTTAGAACCCATTCTGGTCCGCAAGTTAAAAAGTTTGACCACCCCTGCTCTAGCTTCTACAAGCAGTGACTGGTCTTGAATGAATGAGACCCCGGGAGACGCCATCCACCCTCCCAACCAATTAAAATGAGATTGTGGGGTGGAATAAAACCCACCAAGATGCCAACATTCCCCTCACTAGATGTGCACAAAAGAAGTAGAAAATTGACTATGTTGCCGTGAGACGCTGGCAATTTGGTCCATACCAAAAGTCACTGTCGACTGCTACTAATGCAAACCAATGAAAATGAATTTCACATAAAACAAAAAAACAGTAAAGGACCTGCACACAAAATGTAAATTGTTACACTCTAAGTTATTGTGTGTTTATCCAATCAAAAGGCACTGGCTAAGGTTCACTCCTACACAAAAGTTGATTTAACTTTCTTTTTCTTTTTTTTTTTATGCAAAATATTACAGATGCCATCAAAACGTACTTTAGGTGGCAGTTGTGCAATCATGTGGTGAAAATCATCTCATCCTAAACGTGAATAAAACAAACATGCATGACTTTTTATGATACTGTTATAAAACAAACAGAGAGACATCACAAATAGGCTTAGTTATCCATGCTGCAATCCAGCCTGGTACAGGAGAACCTGGCTGCCTACATCCAACAGCATTTACAACTCTTTACAGGAGCTTTTAAGCTGCCATTGTCCAGATTCAGTTCAGATGGATTCTACTGATTTTAGTACAAACATTCTAAATTGAGCCCACTCATTTTTCAACGAACTGAAATACTTCACAACCTTTATGTTCAAGATACTTTAAGCAAGCAACAAAAAATTATTTCTCCAAAGAAATGTAATGATTTCTTAGTATTTCCATGGACATTTACCTTCTGTTTGGGATAATAAACAAATTTTTAATTATTATTATTTTTTTTTTTGAATTGTGTTTGAATTAAGGATAACCTCAAGGCGATGTATCTCCCTGCATGTCTCCTCGTTTACCTATCATGCTTTCCTCCCAGATTCAGCTCAGGCTCCCGTTACAACATACATTTAATCAGCTGCAGCAGCTCTGAGCACATCCAGCAGCCTCCGTGTGCTTACCGAACTGCTCGCACATACAAGCGTGTCTGTGTGCATGTGTAGGTGTGTGTGAGTGAGTGGGCCTTTGTGAGGCCTCCACTCAGCAGAGTGGTGATAAGTACTCCCAGCCCAGCACTCTGCATGAGCTGATGGACAGACAGGCCAAGAACACTGGGAGCCTTTGTGGTTTGACAGTGTGTGTGTGTGTGTGTGTGTGTGTGTGTGTGTGTGTGTGTGTGTGTGTGTGTGTGTGTGTGTGTGTGTGTGTGTGTGTGTGTGTGTGTGTGTGTGTGTGTGTGTGTGTGTGTGTGTGTGTGTGTGTGTGTGTGTGTGTGT